>LKTO01000129.1:0-103532 GCA_001399465.1 Hymenoscyphus scutula | reverse complement strand
TATAGAATATAATAGAGCTTAAATTCTAGACTATATATCTTAAAAACTATATTATATAATACTAAGATAGTTCTTCTATATTAATTAATAAGGCATTTAATCGGCTTACTAAGAGAGCTTAAATTATAGTATATAGAGCTACGCTTATAAGAGCTAAAATTAAGACGCTATAAGAGGTAAATTAGCTTAAAAAGAGAAGAGAGAGAAAGAAAAAGAGGCGTATTTACTAAGGTAGAAGTCTTATAGTTAAGAAAGGTAAGAAAATTATTTAAAGTACTTAAACTTAATAGAAAGAGAGTATAAATAATATATAGCGCTAGCGCTTAGAAGGTAAGTAGCGACGATATAGTTTATATAATTAGGTTAGATATAATACTTATATATATAAGACACCTTAGGAATTAATTAATATAAGTAGCTAGAGTTTTTTTAATAGTACTATTATAATATATTTAAAGTTATAGTATTATCGCGTTTTAGTAATCGGCTTACTTAAGTAATCGACTTACTTAGAAAAAACGTTATAATTATAGTAATTCGAGATATTAGAATTAATACTATATAATTCTTCTATTCTAGATATTTACTCTTTAGCTATTAAATAACTTATAATACTATTATTAAGCGTCTTTAAGAATAGTCTAAAAAGACTAGAATTTATATAAAGTTTTATTAATCTACTTATAAGTACTATTAATATAGAGAAGTTAGTTATAATTTAAGAATATATCTTATAATATCTTCTTACTATAGCCGAGCTTAGAGAGTAAAAGAGATATAATTTATTACTAATAAGAGTAAGAGCGATAGTAATAATAATTCTAAAGATAATAAGTTTATTAACTAAGAGGTTTACCTTTAAGATATTAATAAAGATCCTCTTCTTAGTACTCTTACTACTAGCTAGAAAAATCGTATTACTTTAAATCGCTATCGCTAAGTATAAGTATCTTTTAAAGAAGAGAAGGAAGAGATTATTTAAGATTCTAAGCGAGACTTTAATATCGAGATATAGTAGAAGGTAGAGTAATAGAGAATAATTAAGAAGTAAAAGAGAGAGGTTTAGACTCTATTATATAATAAAGGTTTATTACTCTTAAATAAGATATAACTATACTAATTCTTTTAGATATATAAACTCCTTAAAGCTTACTACTCTCTTTAATTAATTTCGATCTTTTTATTTTATCTATTCTATTACTATCGCGAGAGATTAAGTAAAAGGGATTAGAGAAATCTCGCTATAAGGAGATACTATTAATTAGTAATACTAATAGCGAAGAAGAGCGTATTCTAGAGGTAGTATAACGTTAGTTTAATACTACCGGCGGAAGATTAATTAACGAGCGATTTATTAAGCTAGAAATCTACTCTAAAGTTTTAAATATAGAAGGAGAGAAGGAAAAGCGACGATTAGATAATAATTAAGGTACAATTAATAGAATCTATTACGATAAGAATAGAGAGGCTATAGTAGATGCTAATAGAAGACGTCTAGCGCCTATACTTTTAGATCAAATATATAGCGAAGGAGAGCCTTATACGGCTAAGAAGAGAGTCTCTATCTTTGACAGCATTAAGGTAAAGAGGAAGAAGATAGAGGCTAAGGAAGCAGCAGCTTAGGGCGAAAATTCAGTAGACAGTGCTGAGCTGAGAAACAAAGGTGCTGTTCAAGCTAAAGAAGAAGTCGAGGGTACAATTGAGCTTGTTTTAGATGCTTAAATCGAGCCTTAAAAAGTCGACTCGAGCGATAAAATCAAGAGCCGTAAGCGAAAGGATTAGAGTAGGACACTATTAGAGGGTACTCGAAAGAGTTTACGACTTAAGAAGTGAGTAGATAGTATTGTAGTAGATTAATTTATTATATTCATTGATTTCTCAGTGTATTATTATAAGGAAACTAATGAGTTCTTGAAATATAAAAACTGACCGGAATACCCTCTATTTATGACTGGAATACTCTCTATTTTAGAGGGTATTAAATTAGAGGGTATTCCGGTCATAGTAGAATTATTTAAGGGGTAGTTTAGGTATTTACAATTAATTAGAGGGTAAAAGAGTCAATTACCGTATAAGTATTTATACTTCTAACGATTAGAGAGCTTATACCTCTAATCTCCAGGTTAGAAGAATATCTCTATAAGTACTATCTACAACTTCGCCCTACTCCCCGCCCTCTCCCGCGCACCCTTAACATGCTTCCAAGCCAACCTCCCCATTGGATGTCTCAACTCAGCATTCTCCTTCGCCTGTGCACTACTCGCCTGTCTAACCGCATATCTTGCCGCAATTCCCTGATAAATACACGTCGCTCTAAAGAACCCAAATGCCGTTCCCCAACTCAACTCTGGTGTTGGATCCCAACCTGCGACCTCTCCGTACCACGTTACTAGTTCTTCTGGTGCTGGGAGACCGGGAGTTTCACCCGGACTGAAGCCGGGGATCTTAGAGATGAGAGTTTGGTTGTTAAGGTTGTAGGGGGTCATTAGGTTCACGAGGTCGGAGATGGGGTGGCCTATTGTTGACATTTCCCAGCTGTTTTGATGTTAGCTTTAACTTGATATTTGTTTTGAGGGTACATACTCTAATATACCAATAACTCTTGGTTCAGTCTTGTGAAAAACCAAGTTATCGATTTTATAATCTCCATGTATAGGAGCGCCCCGATCTCTAGGCTGTAGCTTTCTGTCACTGAAGAACTCTAATATATCCTTGATATGTGGCATCTGCCCAACAGCCTTTTTCGTATCAACATCTACAGTTTCGGCTTGTGCTTTTTCGATAGCGGTGAATGTCTTAATCTGACGATCATAGAACCCGGATGGTCGTCCAAAAGTCTCTAGTCCAACATCCTTTGGTACGATCCGATGAAGTTTCGCCAGAGTTCTTATAGCATCATGCCACCTATTCTCATCAGCGGGCGTCCTCACAAACCAAAAATCAACAGAATTCCGGGTAGCACATACATCTCTTTCCTCTCCTCGGGCGAAACATCTGGTATCCTCGCATCTTCAATAATTCTCCCATCCAAGAACTCCATAATATAAAATGCCGTCCCAACAATCGTCGTATCTTCACAAAGACAATACGCCTTAGGAACGGGAACATCTGTCTTCTCCAGAGCATGTATAACCTTGTACTCCCTCTCCACCTGGTGCGCCGTCTTCGAGACCAATTTCCCCGGGGGTTTCTTGCGCATAACGAATTTCATGCCATCGGACGCCGTGAGCTGGTATGTAGGATTTGACTGTCCGAAGCCGAACTGTAATTCGTCGCCCATAAGTTAGCAACAGTCCTCATATTTCTCTGCGTGTGTGTATAGCTTCAATGGGATAATTTGTACCTGCTTGACATCGATGGGAACCTTGATTTCGGGAACATTTTTGGAGATGTATTGCTCCAGCGATTGGATATCGATAGGTTGTCTTACGGCACCAGCCATTGTGAGGTTTGGTGGGAATTGAGCAAGTCGTTGAATTGAAGCATTTCGCGGGGGAGCTGTCGATGTTATCTGATCAACAGCCTCGGCCTCGGCTTCTGGGGTTACTGAAGGACGCTAAATTTAGGTAGGCTTGAGAGCCTGTCGAACCCCGGAAAATCATTAGCCGAATTTGTGGGGAAATGGGAACCGAGTGAGAGCCGGGGCTTTGATCGGTTGAGGTGACTCTGGAGTTGGTGTGAATTCTAGTGGAAATGGCATAAGAAGTAGTTGATTGTGGCTTTTAGAGCTTTAATGAAGATGTTGTTGTAAAATGACATTGCTTGGGGTATTAAAGTACCTGTATCTATCACAAATCCCTCCCCGTAAACTCCGTTCCTTTTCCCACCCATCAGCTTACTTGAACAAAACCACGCTTTTTCTGTGAACCCGAGTTTTCCTCTGTATCCCAAGTATCTTCATCTACATAATCCTTAACTCCCCTTTCTTTCACTTGGGCACCTATGACTCTCAATGCCGCAAGATTGTATCCCATTTCATCCTTCTGCTTCTTCAACGCCTGGCGTAGGTTGGTTCGGATGCCATCAAGCATCAGGCGCATTGTTCTGCTAGCAACAATTTGTCGGTGATGGGTTTTCAACATGAAGAACAAAACTCGACATGTCAGAGGTATGTTCATCAACCTTGTTGCAAATATATTGAGGAAAGTGAAGAGCATCGGTACAGTCGCAAATGGGAGAACCAGCAAAGCATCTTGAAGCGCAGCAGCTTTGACTCTTTGTATAACTGACAAGACGTGGGCTTCTGCGCTTATACCACCTAGTGCCATAAAGAGGGGATTTCGGGCTGGTGGTGCTGTGTTTGGGTGTGTTGCTTTCGCCAGTTCCCATTCTTCCATGAGTTTCAAATCAACCATACCGAGTTCCAAAGCTTCAGCAATCTTTTCTCCGGCCATGAGAGTCTCGATGGTTTGTTTCCCAGCAGTTCCCACCTCCGCAGGGTTTTCTTCGTTGTCCTTCTCAGGCTCGAGTGAGGTAGTCAAAGTACTTTCGTATAATTCCTCGAGTTCCTTTTCCCTCTCTTCTTCCAAGAATATCTGCTCGTCTGTTTGTTCCCACACTCTTATACTCTTGTCATGACTTGCGCTGACCAGGAAATTTCCCGTTCGACTGACAGCCAATGCCCAAATCTCGCTATGATGCCCATCTAGACGTTGTATCTGCTCGAATTTGTCACCATCCCAGTACTTGATCATTCGATCCTTGCTTGTACTGAAAAAGTGGTGCCCGTTCCCATCTTGGTTATGGGGAACGAATGCAACCTGCAAAATACTGTCCTGATGAGCAAAGAAAGCCTTGTGGCAATCACCGAAATCCAGACCCCAAAGTCTGACGTTCTTATCTGCGGAACAAGTAACAATCAACTTGCTATCGAAGGAAATATCCATACTGAGTACAGGTAATTTGTGGCCATAAAGATTGAGGAAGAGTTTCAAAGAGTCCACAAAAAAGACCTTGACAGTATTGTCCAGGAGTGCAACTGCTAATAACCGAGAATCGGGGGAGAATCGGATACTAAGAATATCATCCGCTACTTTGAGAGTTCTTGTATGAGCAAGTCTCAATCGCGGGGTTGTCCGTTTGGTGCCTGGAATGTCTTCTTGGAAAATTTCGAAATTCCAGAATTTAGCTGTTTTGTCCGCACTACCTGAAGCCAACGATCGCCCATCAGGATGTACTTGAAGGGTCCATATTGCTCCCTCGTGAGCCTTGATGGTATCAAGCATAGCAGCTGATGCAACATCGAATAGCTCCAGCTCACCACTTTTGGTACCGACAACCACAATCTTATCTCCAGGTAGAAATGCGACGCATAGAGCGTATCCACATTCAAATGTACGGATGCAAGTACTCGTCCGAACGTTCCAAATTTTCAACCCACCGTTTGACGCAGATGCCAGCATTCGGTCATCTGAGCTTAGCGAGAGAGCCCTAACATCTGCGCGGTGCCCGGGTAGCTCAACCGAGAGCGATCGTGTATAGTCGGGCAACTCCTCGCTCTTCGCCTTCTTTGATTTCTCCTTTGTTGGCACGCTGTAAACCTCCAATTGATTGTTTGTCGTAGCCGCTAGTAATTGGATTGATTTCGATCCTTTCGTATGGACCCAGTCGAACGAGCGAACCTTCCCCCCTGTTCTTACAATAACATATAGAACGAAAAAGTCGCTGATTTCGGCGCTCAAGGTATCTTCGGACTTCTCGTCCAACTCTCCACCATCCACTTCCATCGCAGAGCCCAACTTTTCACGTCTCCTTTTGCGTTTTCGTGCCAAACTCTTCTTTACTTCCTCTTCCGATCGTATCCTCCATATTTCTATCGCTTTTTCTGATCCATGAACGGCGAAATAGTCGAGTCGAGGATGGAAACTAACACCAATAGCCTTCTCCTTGCCCTGTCGATGTAAGACGCCGCGATCATGCAGGTATCGACTCTCGGCAGCTCCATTGACTTGTGTTGATAGTCTGAAAAGCCCGGCAGTATCAATCGACCACATCTTCATTTCTCCGTCATTTCCAGTCGTGATACATCCGCTTCCGTCGGGAGAAACACCAAGAGACCAGCATTCTCCATTTGTTTGTGCCACATGGGTCTCAATACAGTGTTGAGATGTTATGTCCCATAACTTGATCAAGGCGTCCTTTCCAGTCGTAAGGAGAAACCCATCAACGTCAACCGGATCGCTTGTAACTTGGGCAGCCTCTTCTCCGTCTTCAGAAGACAATACTGGTTCTTCTGGCTGTAAGAATTCCAAGCCAGTTACTTGGTCTTTGTGCCCCCTCAACTTAAAGAGTCCAACCTCCGCGACTAGATCCCATATTATCACATCCGTGTCCTTAGATCCACTGGCTAGTCTGACGCCCGATTTGTCGAAGGCAAGAACGGTTATGGCGGATCGGTGGCCATTGAAGCTCACTATTGCAGTGGCAATTTTCGAGTCCCAAAGTCGTAAGCTTCCATCTTCATATCCCGCAGCGTAAACATCTGTGTCGACTTGACTCTGGGCAAGGGCGGTGACTTGCGAATTGCAATCCTTGTCTTTCCAGCGACTGAGTAACTCTCCTTTCCTTATATCCCAACACAAAACATCCTCATTGGCAGCAACAATAGCTCGTCCAGAGCTACCACTGCGCGAACCTGAACCATCGGCTGACCAGACGACATTTGCGCTGCTGGAATTGACGAGTCCGAAGGTCTTCGAATGCTCATACTTTCTATAATTAATACTCTTAGCAAAAGACCCGTGTATAAAATGGCAATGCGAACTTACAAATAGGACTTGACCATCTTGTGATTTTGGCGGGGAAGATCAAATCGCGACAACAATTTTTTTACTCCGAGCGATAGATTTTAGTTAGTGCTGTGGATAAGCGGCGAAGTGTATATCGTAGTACGGGTACGGCTAGTTTTGAACCGCAAGGGCCGACCGCTCAATGCCCCACCACCGTCGTCAGCCTCCAACTCAACTAGCTAAGGCAGACCATTCGAGACGGAGGGGAAACTACGTCCATTCTGCGAAACAAAACAATCAACGAGACGCCAAAATGCTTCTCCTCGACTACCAGAATGTTTTGATCCAGTCGGTCCTCACAGAGAGATTCTCTGGGTTCGTTGCCTCTTTCCCCCTCTCGAATACCTCCTGCTAACCCAATATTGAGGGCCCCTCCAGTCAACATCGACCAGACGGTATCAGACTTTGACGGTGTCACCTTCCATATCTCTACCCCCGAAGCCAAGTCAAAAATCGTCGTCTCCATACAAATTCGATGCTATGATGATCTCTTGAAATACGGCGCACAACAAGTTCTTGAACGGGAATATGGGCCTTACGTGATTGCCCCAGAGGCCGGGTACAATTTCTCGGTACAAGTTGATCTGGAAACTTTACCTGAGGATAAGGGTGCGTTGCTCTCAATTATTTAAAGTTTCTGCTAATATCATTAAGAGGCTCGGGATGACATTATTCGGAGGGTCTCATTATTGAAGAGGAACGCAATGGCAGCGCCATTCGAACACGCCTTTGAGGAACACCACAAGTTGGCGGAGGAGGCATCTAAATTCACATCGGAAGAAGCACCACAAGGAGTTCGAGAAGGTGGTGATGTTATGGGCATCCATTACCGCGACGAAGAAGCAATCTACATCAAGGCCAGTCATGACAGAGTTACAGTCATCTTCAGCACAATATTCCGGGAGGAGACGGACAGAGTTTTTGGCAAGGTGTTTATTCAAGAATTCGTTGATGCAAGGAGACGAGCTATTCAAAATGCTCCGCAAGTTCTTTACAGAACAGATCCCCCACTTGAGTTACAAGGTGTACCTGGTGTTAAGGATAGTGGGAATGGAGAGATAGGTTACGTAACTTTTGGTAAGAAATATTTCAAGCGACACATTGCTTTAGCTGACTAGTTTAGTTCTATTCCCAAGACATATGACCCGTCAAAGACAGGAGGATGTCATATCTCATATCCAAACCTTCCGCGACTATTTCCATTACCACATCAAGGCTTCAAAGGTAAGCGAGGTCAACATGGGAAGCATGAACTACTACTAAAGTATAAATAGGCTTTTATCCACTCCAGGATGCGAAGACGCACTGCCGATTTCCTTCAAGGTATGAAACCCCTAATATCACGTATTTGCATAGCTGACCAGATCAAGTTCTTCGAAGAGCACGACCAGAGAACGAAGAAAAGGAGAGAAAAACGGCGAGTGGAAGAACATTCAAGGTTCAAGGCAGCTAAATTATTATCACAGTCCCCCAAAAATACACTATGAAATACACGCTTGTTTCTTTCCAAGCTAGACTCCCTAACGCCAATTGAACCACAAAATATATCCCCTCCTAACTGGAAAACATGGCAGTAAACAAAGTCCACTTGTTTACTTTTCCATTATCGTGCTTGTAGTACTGCGTGTAAACTCCTCCGCTTGAGCTACTCGTCGTCAGTACACATTGCAGATATGTTTTCAAGCTGGGACTTACTTTGCGTGATCCATTATCTTTTCCTTCCTTCGCCATTCCTTTTCTTTGGCCTCCTTCTCTGCGAAGTATTTTTCCTTCCTAATTCTTAACTTTTCTGCTTTCTCTTCTTCTGGCGTAAGGATTTTGGGTTCGGAATCAGGAGCTGGTGAGCGAGAGCGCAGCAATTTCTCTCTCATCGACCGACTTTTAGTAGTAGAGAGGGAAGAGGCTTCGGTGTTTGCCAGGCTTTCGGTGGTGGAAAGTGATGTTTTGGAATCCATGGCTGTTTAGTTGGATTGATAGTGAAAGGTGTATAGATATTTTGCAAAAGTAACTTTGGAGTCTATTCTACAATTTCAAGATGCCCAAAGGCCATTTATCTATCAAAGGATGGATTTCGCCAAGTGATCAGTTGTGTGCGTGATGGCTGTGCTTACAAGGCTGTGTAAGCTAGAGATCTCGTTAAATGAGCTACCTAGTGACTTTGCCTTGTATTAGGCTCTCATTGTCTGAAACGCGCTGTCGATTTCTTCCTTACTTGGATACCAAGGATTACTTTCTCGTAAAATATTAGTCGTGTTTAGGGGTTTCGAGGGGTGAGGGATTGCGATATGTTAGGAAGGATAAGCGACAGAGGAATCAACAATTCTTCCTAATGCATAAGACCTTTTTGAATTTGAACAGGACTTTTGCGGCAATTGCTATTTTTGTACTCTTTTGAGAGAATAAAATCAATTGCAAGAAATAGTGTGTCGGAAACAAGGTTCTATCGCAAGGCGTAAGGTGAAGATATATGTATTATTTATTCTACGTTTGTTGGCAGTCTTCAGAAGAAAGAATCGGCCTGCTTTCTAAAGCAGCCGCCATAGATTCAATATCACCACAGAAATACTGGTGCTAGGTTAACAATGGAATTCATGTTGACCAGGTGAATTTATATTTTATGCTGACTAAGATTCCGGGTCCCGCTCTGTCGCGCTAAAATTGCCTCGACAGCCTTCTTGGTAGCAACAACACCGACAACTTTCACAGCACAAGCAGCGCAAGATGTCTGACGCCGACTTTGATACGATCAGGAAGCTTCAGGCTGAGCGGAATGCCGCTTCTGCTGGTAAGAAGGGGTCGAAGACATTTGATCAATCAACTCAACGAACTGATGTATCCACCAAGGCGTCCCTGACGGAAAGCTTCGATACGACACTTTATGAGCGCGAGGCATCGGATAAGTTTGCAGGATACAATACATCTATCGCTGTGGCAGATGGTGACGATGATGAGATGGAGGAAGACACCAGCCGCCGGCTGGTAGGACAATACACAGCCTCGAGGGAGCAGATGAACGAGTTCAGTCACGGCAACGGGGTCGAGGAAGAGGATATTCTTCTGGGGAGGGAGAAGAGCGCGCGGATTGCTGATCGTGAAACTGACTACCAAAAACGACGACACGATCGTGTTCTGACACCCACCAGGGCTGACCCTTTCGCGGCGAATAGACAAGCTGGAGCGGCCGAAGATGGCGAAAGTTATCGGGAGATTATGGCACGACGAGAATTAGAGAGGGAGGAGGAAAGGGTACGGAAAGCGATCGAGGAAAAAGGAGCGAATGGCGAGGTGGTACACCACAAGGCAAATCTTGCGGACGAGGGAACTGCTTCCCCGGGCGACAAGGAGAATAATGAATCTGGGTCTACGGAGGTTATTACGGCAGGTCGCAAACGAAAACAACGCTGGGATGTTGGCACAGAAGCCGATAAAGCCACGACTGAAGCCACCGAGGCCAAAACCAAACGATCACGATGGGACCAGACACCTGCTGTTGGAGGAGCTGCTGTGGATGAGACGCCTCGACGGCGATCGCGATGGGATCAAGCACCAGCAGCTACGCCAATGGGCAATCAAGGGCTAGTAACTCCTATGCATCCTTCTCAGATGGGTGGACCAGTTATGCCAACTGCTTTCGGTACGGATATTTCGATGAGAAACGCCCCTCTATCGGACGAAGAACTCGATATGATGTTACCTACAGAAGGATATAAGATTCTTGAACCACCTCCAGGATACGCACCAATCAGGACTGTTTCTCAGAAGATGATGGCTACTACAACTCCTGCGGGTGGGGCAGCTGGATTTGGGGGGTTCATGATGCAAGATCCAGAGAGTGGAAGAGCATTAGGAAAACAACTTCCCACAGAAATTCCAGGAGTAGGCGACCTCCAGTTTTTTAAGGCAGAGGATATGGCATATTTCGGCAAGTTGACGGATGGAAGCGACGAAAATACGATGAGCGTGGAGGAACTCAAGGAGCGAAAAATTATGAGACTTTTGCTGAAAGTTAAAAACGGTACTCCACCAATGCGTAAAACTGCTCTTCGTCAACTTACGGATAATGCACGCCAATTTGGTGCTGGACCTCTCTTCAACCAGATTCTCCCCCTATTGATGGAAAAGACCCTAGAAGACCAGGAGCGACATTTGCTTGTTAAGGTCATCGACCGAGTACTTTATAAGCTTGATGAACTCGTCCGGCCCTACGTACACAAGATTCTTGTTGTTATTGAACCGCTTTTAATCGACCAAGATTACTATGCTCGTGTGGAGGGCCGAGAGATTATTTCCAACCTCAGTAAAGCCGCAGGTCTCGCCCATATGATCAGTACTATGCGACCAGATATCGATCACGTTGACGAATATGTTCGAAACACGACAGCCAGAGCTTTTGCTGTTGTTGCGTCGGCTCTTGGCATTCCGGCATTACTTCCTTTCCTGCGAGCAGTGTGTAGGAGCAAAAAGTCCTGGCAGGCCCGCCACACCGGAGTCAAGATTGTTCAACAGATTCCTATTCTTATGGGATGTGCTGTTCTACCACACCTGAAAGGTCTCGTTGATTGTATCGGTGGCAATTTGAATGATGATCAGACAAAAGTGCGGACGGTTACCAGTTTGGCTATTGCTGCATTAGCCGAAGCTGCCAATCCTTATGGTATCGAGAGTTTTGATGAGATATTGAACCCGCTTTGGAGTGGGGCCAGAAAACAGCGTGGAAAGGGTCTTGCTGGTTTCTTGAAAGCCGTTGGTTACATTATTCCATTGATGGACGAGGAATATGCCAATTATTACACAAGTCAAATTATGGAGATTTTGCTGCGAGAATTTTCTTCTCCGGATGAGGAAATGAAGAAGGTTGTTCTTAAAGTTGTCTCTCAGTGTGCTGGAACCGATGGTGTGACTGCTGGTTATCTCAAGGAGCATGTGTTGGACGAATTTTTCAAAAGCTTCTGGGTTCGACGAATGGCTCTGGATAAACGCAACTACAGACAAGTTGTTGAGACGACAGTTGACATTGGCCAAAAGGTCGGCGTTGGAGAGATTGTACAGCGCATTGTTAACAATCTCAAAGATGAAAGCGAAGCCTACCGAAAGATGACTGTGGAAACTGTAGAGAAGGTTATTGCCAGTCTGGGTGCCGCCAGTATTAGCGAGAGGCTGGAAACACAACTTATCGATGGCATCTTGCATTCGTTCCAGGAACAGAGCGTGGAAGACATTGTCATGCTCAACGGATTCGGCACAGTAGTCAACGCCCTCGGAACCCGTTGCAAGGACTATTTACCACAAATCGTCAGTACTATTCTTTGGCGGTTGAATAACAAATCTGCTACCGTTCGACAGCAAGCCGCAGATTTGATCTCACGTATTGCAATGGTCATGAAGCAGTGCGGCGAGGATGCATTGATGGGTAAGCTCGGTATTGTGCTTTACGAATATCTCGGAGAAGAGTATCCCGAAGTCCTCGGATCGATTCTTGGTGCTCTACGTTCCATTGTTACGGTTGTGGGTATCAGTCAAATGCAGCCTCCTATCAAGGATCTCCTTCCACGACTTACACCAATTCTCCGAAACAGACACGAAAAGGTCCAGGAAAATACTATTGATCTTGTCGGTCGTATTGCCGACCGAGGACCAGAAAGTGTCAACGCTAGAGAATGGATGCGAATCTGCTTCGAGCTCTTGGATATGTTAAAGGCCCACAAGAAAGGTATCAGACGAGCTGCAAACAACACCTTCGGTTTTATTGCGAAAGCAATTGGCCCTCAGGATGTCCTCGCCACCCTCCTCAACAATCTTCGAGTACAAGAACGTCAATCGCGTGTCTGTACAGCCGTCGCCATCGGTATCGTGGCTGAGACTTGCGCACCTTTCACTGTCCTTCCCGCCCTCATGAATGAATACCGTGTCCCTGAGCTGAACGTACAAAATGGTGTCCTCAAGTCCCTATCCTTCCTTTTCGAATACATTGGTGAAATGGCCAAGGATTATGTCTACGCTGTCACTCCTTTGCTTGAAGACGCACTCATCGACCGAGATCAAGTACATCGGCAAACTGCGGCGTCGGTCGTCAAGCACGTTGCCTTGGGTGTAGTTGGACTTGGATGCGAAGACGCCATGCTTCATCTCCTCAATTTATTATACCCCAACCTTTTCGAAACTAGTCCCCACGTTATCGACAGAATCATCGAGGCGATAGATGCCATACGAATGGCTGTTGGCCCTGGTCTAACGATGAACTACGTGTGGGCCGGTCTTTTCCATCCTGCTCGGAAAGTTAGACAACCTTACTGGGTAAGTTTTTCCCATTCCCTCCACCCTCCGCTCCACCTCAACTCCCGAAGAAATATATGCTAATCTATGACAGCGACTGTATAACGATTGCTACGTCCAATCGGCAGATGCTATTGTGCCTTATTATCCAAACTTGGATGATGAGAAGATGGACCGACCAGAATTGGCCATTGTTATTTAGTTAGGAAGGGTTGGGCATGATGGGATGGATACCAAGGGGGATATGGGACACCTTTCTTTTGAGATGTATGATAATTAGCGTGTGTAAAAAGAATTTAACAATAATGAGCTCAGTCTTTTTATACTCGTGGTCCTATTTTCTCTTGAGTTTACAATTGGGGTGCGGGCTGTTGGGTAAAATACTATGAGGTGATGTCTTCCTCACCCTCTCGCTTTTTTATCTTTATGGGATAATATGAGATATTAACCTACAGGATTTGGTTAATTTAAGCTTATTTTTCAAAACATTTGGAATAATAATTCTTTAGTTTGGGACAATTAATATTTAAAGTTTGAACAATGAGCTATTTACAGTGTATTAAATGAGTAGAGTAGAGTAGAGTAGTAGAGTAGTACGGACAGAATCGGCATAAGCCGGCCCGGTGGTCCGGAGTAGAGTCGGAGTGGCGTTCTAGGAGCTTAAGGGAGACCTTCTAGATAGCCTTTTTACTTTTTATAACGTAACTTTATTATTTAATACTATAATGAATTAGCTATAATTATATAATAAACTATATATATACTAGTAGTATCGAGGATTACTAATACTAAATTTTTTAAGCTATATAAAAGATTAGAAATAACTTAATTTCTAATAAATTTTTAGATTATTTAGTATTAAGTAAGAAGATGTTTAGTTAATACGTTTTAATAGTCTTATAGTAAAAAATATACACTACTAAAGGATATAGTAGAGGCTATTATTAGTCTAAAAAGCTAGGGCTTCTTTAAAGAGAAGGAAGAAGAGAGTAAAGAAGAGAAGAAGAAGGTAGACTATAAGAATAACTCCTTTACTTTTCAAAAATATATAGATTACTAAGACTACTTAAGACTACTTAAGACTACTCGAGTAGTTTTAAGTCACTACTCTACTCTACTCATCCGAACCGCTACTCATACTCTACTCAACTACTCTAGAGTACTACTCGAGTAGTTGTGAGTAGCAGAGTATTTTGTGATCACGCTGGCTATTTACCACAGCCTTAGAATTGCGACCCTCGAAGAAATTACAGTCCAAGTTGTGGCTATTGAAGTGGAAATACCGGCAATTATTAACTCTACGTATGAAATTTCCTACTTTTTATGAGTATATAGACCGTAGTTATTTCACTTTATGGATTTTTATATATCAGATCTTGTTTCTATTTACTTCCCCAGAAAGTGATTGATCAAGTAAAATTTTTTTAACATAAATCCCAGTGCCGATTCTTTCAATAAACTACGGAGGTTAGTCTTAATGAACTCAAGTTTACATTACACGGCCTGAGTTAGTAGATACACACCAACTCTCGAAAGATGAATTCTAACTTCAGATAACCAAGACCCCGAGTAATTACTGCTTCTGAAAATCACCCATTTATCACATACGCGAATGGGCTAATCGAGAAAAAGCTTGGTTGACCTATTTTACCTTGATGCCCTGTCTCAAATAAATGTCGTGAGGTTTTTACATACATTGATACAAAAGTAGGATTTAGAACTTGTAAAAGTAACTTGAAAGCCACAGTGTCAAGGTCAAGAGTTGAATCTTATAGAAATAGTGTCTGAGTATTTTTTTCACAAAAAACTCTGCCAAAAAGTCTTAAGATAGCATTGAGATCTTGACAAGTGGGACAAATTCTGTGATAAATTTTCGAGACCAGATACCTTTATGGTGCGGACTGGGTGTTTGAGAGATATTTTCAATAGTAAGAAATTATTCGATAGCAGCTTTCAGTGAGGAATGTTGGAGAAACACGAGTTAAGTGTTTCATCATGTATGTTTCATAGTGAAACACTAGACTCATTTTTCCATCCGTTCAAAACGTTGGAAAATCTGAGTTGGGATGGATCTTGTACTGCCCTCTTTCTCCAATGTGCTGTGTCGAGTTTGGAATCTGTATTATTATACTGGAGTTTGGTGTTAGTGACCACCGTATCATATATTGATGATATCATGAACAATGAATGGGCCTTTCCACCTACCTTTTGTAAGAAACGTGTAACAAGGTTTAATACATGTTCGCACAATGTGTAAGTGTTTTGGAGCATGGAGAATAAAGGTAGGGCTCTGTACACTTAAGTTCTCAGTTCCCTCATTGTGAAGTCATGCTTTTCAGATTTTGCAGCGGAATTGAGGAATCGGCCATAAGAAGTTCACACGTACCGATGCCCGGGGATGGCCATCCAGATAATATATTTGAGGAAGACTAAACTCTTGCAAGACCATGAGAAATTTCGTGATTAGAGGGATATGCGATCCTTTGGATTAAATTGTTCCCCAGTGTTTCTTCCCCACAAATTGCTGATTGAGTCAGGATGGCCTTCCCCAGAGAAGACGACGTGGAAGTCTTTTCGAGGGCGTTAGCGAGCCATGCGCAGGGATTTGAAAATGTTCGTGATCTCCACGTTTTAAAACGCAAGTTCGGTTTGACAACAGACAACAAAGACGATTGTGTATGAAACGTTCAGTTAAATAGGTATTCGGTCCTGATATCCAGAGGTGTGAGTTTGAATATGGCTGCACTGAATCTGAAGATGAAAATGGGAGGATTTTCATGTGAATTCTGTTCCTGAAACCCCCAACCCAGCCACGTGAATTATCCACCTTGGGAAGCCAACAGAACGGGAGCTTCCCCTGCATATGAATTTTTATAGCAGCATCCAGGAGAGTCTGACTCTACTTGAGGAAAAGATGGTTGATGATGTGTCAATTCCAAGAATCCTCCAACTCGCCCAGCCCCAGTAGTATATGCAGTGCCGCTTTTCTTGTCTATAGCGGTGTACAACGTAACTTTGCTTGAGCTTGACGTACCTAGCTGTGAATGTGATAGACCGACCGGGAACAGATTAAGAAGCTTAGAGGACGCTCATGTTCGTGATAATTTAGTCATTCAGCAAACAAAAAAACCCTCTGGATACTGCATAACGAACTATTTTCAATAACCGATTTGTAGTGGAGACTATCATAGATATCAACATAAAGCCCTCTTTCCCGCACCAGGTCGTTCCCAGCACCCAGGATTAATAGGGGCTTGCTTCAGTGAGAGTGCAGGTGGCTGGAAGAGGTGTTTGCCCGGTAGCAGCAGTAGTTGTAGCCTGTGCGGCGCTAGCGCATCCCCTGCTTCGGCCGTGCAGACTACGCGACTGGAAGAGCAATAATTCTGTCCCTGTTCCTTCAACCTCAACTCCTAATCGGATTAGATGAACTGAACTGCTGCTCGCCTGCATCTATCCTGCAGAGGCCCAGCTCCGATTAACACCACCGTCGTCACCTTCTTTTACCAACTTTCCTTGCTTCGTTGCCTTGCTCGCTGATGCAGGTTGAAGTTGCGTTGCGAACCCTTAACCCCCCAGCAGCTATCCCGCCCGTTTTTGAAGGACGTTGAAGAGGACCACAAGAACCGGTCAAGACAGCCTCCATGGCGCACAGTTATGATGTCGGAACCAAGGCATGGCAGCCAGATGTCACGGATGGATGGGTGGCATCTGAGGTCATCTCCAAGACGAGCGTTGGGGACAAAGTCTCCCTGGTGTTCAGTCTCTCAAACGGCGAGGTGAGATCCCAGAGGTGAACCGGCAGGATGGAATAGTTCAGGACTGACATATGGCATGGCAGACCAAGACGATAGAAACAACTGAGGAGGCACTTGCCTCTGATGATCAATCGAAGCTCCCTCCCCTAATGAACCCGACGATGCTAGAGGCCAGCGATGACTTGACGAATTTATCACATCTTAATGAGCCTGCGGGTAGGAACCCTCCCCCACAATGATAGCTGGGGAATATGTGCTGATGTGTCGTTATAGTGCTGCAAGCTATCAAGCTTCGGTATTCACAAAAGGAAATTTACACATACAGTGGTATTGTTCTTATCGCGACGAATCCTTTTGCCAGGGTAGACTCATTATATGTGCCTGGAATGGTACAGGTATATGCCGGAAAGCAAAGAGCAACACAAGCCCCCCATTTGTTTGCAATTGCAGAGGAGGCATTTGCGTAGGTGTGCCTTGAAATACATCACGGAATAATGCTAATGGGTTTCAGTGATATGTTGAGAAGCGGCAAGAACCAGACTGTGGTTGTCTCCGGAGAATCTGGTGCTGGAAAGACTGTGAGCGCAAAGTATATCATGCGGTACTTTGCAACGAGAGAATCTCCGGATCAGCCCGGGTCGAGGACGAAACGAGGATCAGAACAAATGAGCGAGACAGAAGAGCAGATTCTTGCAACGAATCCGATCATGGAATCCTTTGGAAATGCGAAAACGACGAGGAATGACAACTCTTCACGATTTGGAAAATATATTGAGATTATGTTTGACGACCAGACCACCATCATTGGTGCTAAAATTCGCACGTATCTTTTGGAACGATCAAGATTGGTCTTCCAACCTTTGAAGGAGCGAAACTACCACGTTTTCTACCAGCTTTGTGCTGGTGTAACGGATGCCCAACGTCAAAGCCTCCAACTTCTGCCAGTGGAGCAGTTCGAATATCTCAACCAGGGCAGTGCACCAGTTATTGACGGCGTAGACGACAAGTTCGAATTCGAATTACTCAAGAAGGCAATGTTGACAATTGGAGTGGATGATGGCCAGCAGACGGAAATTTTCAAGCTTCTTGCAGCTTTGTTGCATCTCGGAAACGTCAAAATAACGGCTTCAAGGACGGATTCTGTTCTGCCACCAACAGAGCCATCATTATTAATAGCTACCTCAATTCTCGGCGTTGATCCCGTCGAATTCGCCAAGTGGACTGTGAAGAAGCAATTGATTACACGAGGAGAAAAGATCACCTCGAATCTTACACAACAGCAAGCAATTGTGGTTAGAGATTCCGTTGCAAAGTTCATCTACTCCAGTCTTTTCGACTGGTTGGTAGAGAACACCAATCGAGCTCTAGCAACCGACGCAGTTTTGGCACGTGTCAAGTCATTCATTGGAGTTCTCGATATTTATGGATTTGAACATTTCGCCAAGAACTCCTTCGAACAGTTCTGTATCAACTACGCCAACGAGAAACTTCAACAGGAATTCAACGCTCACGTTTTCAAATTAGAACAGGAAGAATATCTGAGAGAACAGATTGACTGGACTTTCATTGATTTCTCCGACAACCAACCTTGTATCGACCTGATTGAAGGAAAGCTTGGAATTTTGTCTCTCTTGGATGAAGAGTCTAGATTGCCCATGGGTTCTGATGAGCAATTCGTCACCAAGCTACACCACAACTATGCTGCAGACAAGAACAAGTTTTACAAGAAGCCTCGATTCGGAAAATCTTCATTCACAGTTTGCCATTATGCTGTTGATGTTACCTACGAGTCGGATGGTTTCATTGATAAGAATCGCGATACTGTTCCAGACGAGCACATGGCTGTCATGAGAGCTTCTTCAAACAAATTCTTAGGTCAGGTTTTGGATGCCGCATCTGCAGTCCGCGAGAAAGACAGCGCTTCAGCTGCATCAGCTGCTGTAAAACCAGCGGCGGGCCGTAGAATTGGAGTTGCCGTGAACAGGAAGCCTACTCTCGGTGGTATCTTCAAATCATCATTGATTGAGCTCATGCATACTATCAATGGCACTGATGTCCACTACATTCGATGCATCAAACCCAATGAGAGCAAAGAGTCTTGGGTCTTCGAAGGACCTATGGTGTTGAGTCAACTCCGAGCTTGTGGTGTGCTCGAGACAGTGAGAATCAGTTGTGCTGGGTACCCAACCAGATGGACCTACGAGGAATTTGCTCTTCGTTACTACATGTTGACGCCATCCACCGCATGGACATCTGAAATTCGGGATATGGCTAACAAGATTCTTGTCAAGGCCTTAGGAGCCGGAACTGGACAAGGTCTTGATAAGTATCAACTTGGTCTCACAAAAATCTTTTTCCGAGCTGGTATGCTTGCTTTCCTGGAAAATCTACGAACTACTCGACTTAATGACTGTGCCATCATGATCCAAAAGAACTTGAAGGCCAAGTACTACCGCCGCAAGTATCTCGAGGCACGAAATGCCATTCTTCTGTTCCAGTCTGTTACCAGAGCCCACCTCACCCGAAAGCACGCCCAAGAAACTAGAAAGATCAAAGCCGCAACCACTATCCAAAGAGTGTGGCGTGGACAGAAACAACGCAAGAGCTTCTTGGCTATTCGAAACAACGTTGTTCTTGCACAAGCAGCTGCTAAGGGTTTCTTGCGCAGAAGAGAGATTATGGAGACTCGTGTTGGCAATGCTGCTGTCCTTATTCAGAGATGCTGGCGCTCAAGACAACAAATGAAGAGTTGGAGACAATACAGACGCAAGGTTGTCATCATTCAGAGTTTGTGGAGAGGTAAGCAGGCACGTCGTGGGTACAAGAAGGTCCGTGAGGAAGCACGCGATCTCAAACAGATATCCTACAAGCTTGAGAACAAGGTTGTCGAGCTTACCCAGTCTCTTGGTTCGATGAAGAGAGAGAACAAGGCCTTAGCCAGCAAGGTTGAGAATTACGAAAGTCAAATCATCTCGTGGAAAAACAGACACAATGCTCTGGAAACCCAGGCAAAGGAGCTGCAGAGAGAAGCCAACCAGGCTGGTATCACCGCTGCACGTTTGTCCGCCATGGAAGACGAGATGAAGAAATTGCAAGTTAGCTTCGACGAATCCGCCGCAAACATCAAGCGTCTACAAGAAGAGGAAAAGGAGCTTCGTGAGAATTTGAGAATCTCTACTTTGGAAATTGAAACCACCAAGAAAGTTAGTCTCGACCATGAGGCTGAGAAGAACACCCTCAAACAACAGCTCGTGGACCTTCAAGATCAACTCGAGCTTGCCAAGCGTGCTGTACCAATCATGCCTACAAACGGCGAGATGGCCAATGGCACCGCACAAGTTCCTCAAAACGGCCTCATCAACTTGGTCTCATCCAAGAAGCCTAAGCGACGCAGCGCTGGTGCCGAGCCAATTACTCAGATTGATAGATTCAGTGGAGCTTACAACCCTCGACCAGTTTCTATGGCTGTTACCGGAAGCAACTTACAACGCCAGGCTCTCACTGGCTCGGCATTTGTCCCAGGTGTCGATAATGTTGAGTTTGAACTTGAGAATCTGTTGGCAGATGAAGAGGGCTTGAACGATGAAGTCACAATGGGTTTGATCCGAAACCTCAAGATCCCAGCCCCAACAACTACACCTCCACCAACCGATAAAGAAGTCCTCTTCCCATCTTACCTCATCAACTTGGTCACCTCAGAAATGTGGAACAATGGCTTCGTCAAGGAGTCCGAAAGATTCCTTGCAAATGTCATGCAATCTATCCAGCAGGAAGTCATGCAACACGATGGCGAGGAGGCAATCAACCCAGGCGCTTTCTGGCTCTCCAATGTCCACGAAATGCTTTCATTCGTCTTCCTTGCCGAAGACTGGTATGAGGCACAAAAGACTGACAACTACGAGTATGATCGCTTACTCGAAATCGTCAAGCATGATCTTGAGAGTTTAGAGTTCAACATCTACCACACTTGGATGAAGGTCCTCAAGAAGAAGTTGCAAAAGATGATTATCCCAGCTATCATCGAGTCTCAATCCCTTCCTGGTTTCGTCACCAACGAGAGCAACCGATTCCTCGGAAAGCTTCTCCAAAGCAACTCCGCACCAGCTTTCAGCATGGATAACTTGTTAAGTTTGCTCAACAACGTCTTCAAGGCCATGAAGGCTTATTACCTCGAGGACTCTATCATTACACAAACTGTGACCGAGTTGCTCAGACTGGTTGGTGTCACTGCATTCAACGATCTCCTCATGCGAAGAAATTTCTTGTCTTGGAAGCGTGGTCTGCAAATCAATTATAACATCACTCGTATTGAGGAATGGTGTAAGAGCCACGACATGCCAGAGGGCACTCTACAGCTCGAGCATCTTATGGTAAGCCCCCCCCCCCATCTAGCTATTGAGCATTACTGACCCCTTCCAGCAAGCAACAAAGCTTCTCCAACTCAAGAAGGCTACTCTCAATGATATTGAGATTATCCAAGATATCTGCTGGATGTAGGTTACCCCCGCGGTTCTCGAATAATTTCATACTAATAATAATATCAAGGTTGTCTCCTAACCAAATCCAAAAGTTGTTGAACCAATATCTTGTTGCCGACTACGAGCAACCTATTAACGGCGAGATTATGAAGGCTGTTGCCTCTAGAGTGACAGAGAAGAGTGATGTGCTTCTCCTCACTGCTGTTGATATGGATGACAGCGGACCATATGAAATCGCCGAACCTCGTGTTATCACTGCGTTGGAGACCTATACACCGTCATGTAAGTTGGCAAGTTTTGTTACCTATCTGACACCCACTCACAATTCTCTAGGGCTCCAAACTCCTCGCCTGAAACGTCTTGCGGAAATCGTATCTGCTCAGGCTATTGCGCAGCAAGAAAAGATTGATTATCCATCGGAAGAGGCAAACGATATCACTGACGACGAGATGAATGGGCAATAAGCAGCTCATCTGGACATCAAACTCCATCTCAGAAATGCGGCCATAATTGCGGGCACTTAATGACACCTTTTCACTTCTCTTGTACTATTTTCCCCCGACCATTGGAGGATCTGCTGCTCAAAAAGACATGAGTAGTAAGAACCCTTTTGTATATTGGGAGGATGGATCTTGCCTGTTAGCGTATGTAACGCCATTATGTGGGATTAGTTATCTGCGTGGGAAATGATTGCACGTTGTTGTTTTGGGGGGTGGGGGGGACGGACACGCATCTAGTGCATTTGTAAAAAAGAACTTCTTCATTTTCTCTCTTGTTTGTTTTATTAGGCGTTGAATTTTTTCTCCCTTTTCATCCGGTCTTGGTATGTCCTTTTCTGGATGAAAGCATGAAGAGAAGAGTAGGTATGATGGTGAGAGAGAAGCTTTCACACATTTCTTACCTTCTTTCCCATTGGAACTAGGAACTCGAACCTGGGGGTCATGGATACAAGGAGTATGCTTGAGCGTCTGTGGTGCCACGTTTTTTAATACACTTATAAAGAATATGCCCTAGCAAGAAAACATGTGAATGATGACTTTGGGATTTTGAAGATATGGGGGATCCATTTTCTCCTCTGGGTCAAGTTTGAAATCTTCTATCTTATCCTTAAACTGTTTGTTAGCCCAATATTGTTTGGCTCCTAGGAGTAACATCCGATGGCCCAAAGAAATAGAGCTCTCTTAAAATCAGAGCGCGTTCAATACAGTGCCGCTGTTACCCATCATTTCACGCTTAAATATGCCCCTTCCAGGGGTAAGCCAAATTAGGAACGCCAAGCTCGTCATGCTCCTTATCTCTTATCGATAATAACACGATAAGACTTGTCAACTCTTTTCCCCGCCGACCTCGAAAAATATTTTGAATTTCTGCCGGTCCAATCACTCCCTCTCCACTTCCTACCACCCTCGAGTCTGACTTCAACCAAAAGGAAAAATTCCAACGAAGCCACGGGCGCCCGCGCGAAGAAATGTCGAGAACGCAACCTAATATCATCGTCACAGGTACGCCGGGGGTGGGAAAGACGACGCACTGCGAGAGTTTGGCGGAGAGCACGGGGTTGAAGCATTTGAGTGTTAATGATGTTGTTAAGGAGAGGGGGTGTCATGATGGGTTTGATGAGGAGTTTGGGAGTTGGATTGTGGATGAGGATAAGGTTTGTGGGGTTTTTTGTTCTTCTGTGAGAGTATAGTAAGGGAGGGACAGAAGAGTTTAGAAGAGGGGAAAGAGGAAGGCGTAAGAGGTAAAAGAGGGGAGGGAGATTTGGGCAGAGGGGTTGAAAGAGAGGAAAGAGAGATATGCTAATTGATCGTATAGTTACTCGACGCGATAGAAGATGAGGTTAAGCAAGGCGGGTATATCATCGATTGGCATGCTTGCGACTTGTTCCCCAAAAGCTGGATTGATCTCGTGGTGGTGTTGAGGGTGGATTCTACGCTGTTGTATGATCGGTTGAAGGCTAGGTATCCCCTCCCCCCACTTCCCATGCCATACTTACTCTTTTACTAAATCTATCAAAAGGAACTACCCCGAAGCCAAACTCCAAGAAAACCTCGACTCGGAAATCATGCAGGTCCTCCTACAAGAAGCTCGAGATTCATACGATGAGGAGATTGTGGTCGAGTTAACGAGCAATACCGCGGAGGAGATGGAGAGTAATGTTGAGAGGGTGGAGGGATGGGTCAAGCAGTGGAGAGCAGATAATGGGGAGAAGAAATCTTGATTCTTGCTTTATCTATTTCTTTTCTTTGGTTGATTTATGCGTCTTCTTGTAACCAGGTCTTGAGCTTCTCGAGGGCTCGGAAACGATGGGAGATTTTGTTCTTTTCGACTTTGTCCATTTCGGCATAGCTATGGCAAGGCGTTATTTGGAGTTCTCTTTTTTGGTGGGGGAAAATGGAGGGGTAACTTACGTTTGGCCTTCGTATTCAAAGATGGGGTCCCAGCCTTGCGCGGGGTTAGCTATTGACATATGGGATGGAGTTGGAGTACAAAAATGCTTACCGAAATTTGGAGGGCCTCTTGCTGGTACTATCTTGCCCTAGATAGAGAATCAGAAAACTGAAATGAAGACTTGAAGTACATATTGACTTACATCTGTGCGACCTTGGAAAATGATTGGTTCGTGACCTGGTCCTTCACAGTATGCAAAGGTGCATACAGCCTGGGCTGATTTATCCTCGAATCCGGTGAGCATGGCGTTGAGACCTTCGTGGCCAAGAGATTGAAGGAACCATTTTCTGATGGAATTTTGATATCAGTTCTTTGCTCTTGAGTTTGAGGAAGTGAACCGCACATATATGGACCTGGCAACTCTTTCAATGCATTGAAGCAGAGACAGGTATCTTCTACCAAGACTGGACCTTTGACCTGGAGGAAAGCACTCAGTAATGAAGCTAGCCTATCAAACTGATTTAAACTTACGGCATCTGCAGCTCTTCGACACTTATCGAGTGAGATCTCTTCGATGGTTCCTTGAATCTCGACGAGATCTAAGGCTTGACTTTGCAAATCTACTGTGTCGCCTAGAATTGCTTTGACTTCTGTGAGTTTATTCTTATTCCCGGTAATGAAGTTGAGAGTCTTTGGTGCCATGATGAGTTTGTTTGCTTGGGTTGGTTTTATATGAATACCTTCGCGAGATTTCATAACAGGATAAAAGTGTGGAGTGGGTACTCTGCATCACTCTGATTGGTCGAAGCGTACGACAACCCTGGCTCTTTTCCTAAGAAACAACACGACTCCTTTCACAACCCAAACATCCCAACATTCCTTTGGCTTTGGCGAGAAAACTCCACAAATTATTCTCCAGTATCCCAATGCGAATCGGAAGAGACCCCGTACTACAAAAGGCTGAATAAGGAGACGCAACGAAAACCCAACTGTTGGTACTGCTCGATATGCAAAGCACGATCTCCTGGTCCGTCGTATGCAGCGGATAAAGAGGACATTTGTGCAATCGTGATTTGCACTGAGGGATTGGATAAATATCTGCATTCACATTTCCCCGATACCGAGAATTGCGTCCAATTGTGGATCCGGCCCAACCCAAGGAAAAAGGTCCAAGACGATTACCAGACTTTAGGAAGTTTGGGAAGGGTGTAAGGTAGGTTTTATGGAATTCTAGACCCCCTACGTCCTGCAGTTCTTTTATCACTGCATCTTCACTAGTTATTCCTTTTTTCCCCTTTGATTTTTCACGGGTTTTCTTACATTTTTCAAGAGAGCGAAATATTCTTGGTGGAAAAAACGTACGTTTTCGACTCATATACTGATACGATGGTGTTGAAGCAATTCGTTAGTTCTCAATATCGTGCCTTCACCATGTCGGATGATTTCTATGATCCGGTTAGCAATATCACCATCACCACACCACCATGGAGCACTCGACTTTGGGAGGGTGTGAGGCATCCGCATCCGAATGTGGTCTTGGCTATGTTTCTGGGCCCGCTTTTGATGGTTTTGATGACGAGGTATCTAAGTGCGAGGCCGCGGGAGGGAAGTGAGAGGGAGAGGAGTGCTTGGATGTTGCCTTACTGGATTCCTTTCGTTGGTCATGGTTTTCATTTGTGAGTCTTTCGAGGTGGAATTTGAGACCGGAGAGATCGGGCTAACTGGTAGTTTAGTCTTTGGGATCCTGTGGCTCTTTTTAAGGAAGCTAGGTGAGTCTGTAACTTTTCCTGGAAGTGGAGAAATGTTAACCGGAACTCAGAGAGCAAAGTCCCCATTCGATTTTCTCGTTATATCTTGGCGGGACGACTCATAATATAAGTACGTTTTGTCACCCCACATTCCTTTCCGTTTTTATATCTACTTTTGATACTCTTCTTGAAAGATATTCAATTACTGGAAACCTCAAATCACTGACTAACATACAAAACAGTATCCGACCCAAAGCTTGTCCAAAGGTCGGAATACCCATGTCTTGATCTGGTTGGTGGGCCTAACATTTTATAGTGTTATGACACAGCGAGAAAGTCACGTACAATTCACACCCATAGCTTGGATGATAGTGCAGAGGGTAAGTATAGCGGATGCCCTCTAAACCTCGTAGCTGATGGAATATAGTTCTTCGGCCTACCTAAAAATAGCAAAGAAAAATATGATAAAGCGTGGGAGGTAGTTCTCGATCACATACCCTCTCAATTTGATCCCGTCTGACCGATTCAGGAACTGAACTCCAGCTTTTTGTACATTATGAGAGACCCTTACTTCGGAACCCTTCTCAACAAAACGGTTAAGAACATTGAAAATAACATATCCCACATGATCTCATTCATCGACACAGATATTGACCTTCAACCATGGGAGAAATGGGGGAAAGCAACCTACGTCTCTGAAGAAGAAACCGAAATCGATCTCGCCGCCATGATGCGAGACGTAATGGGTCACAGTTCCGTGCCCGCAATGCACGGAAGTGCTCTCATTGAGAAATATCCCAATGTTTTACATGACATTTATGAAATGGACAAGGGGATGCCATTTTTTCTCATGGGTCTTCCTTCTTGGTTCCCATGGCCCTCTGTTTTGAGAGCTCATATTGCGAGAAATAGAGTTTGGGAAGCGTTGGATGACCAGCAGAGGGCATTTGATGCTCTTTCGGATGGGGAGGAAGTCCATTATAGTTGGGGTGATTTGGATGATGTTAGTGAATTTAGTAAGAAGAGGCATGAGATATATAAGAGTAAGATTTCCTCGAACCCGGACCCTTTTCTAGACAACCAATGCTGACACCTGAACTAAGAGCACGGATTCGAAGTCCGAGAACGCGGAGAATTCACAGTAATTCTTTCCTCCCCTCTCTTCTTACTCTCCATCAAGACTAACAATCACAGACACTCTGGGCCCTAATAATCAACTCTTCCCTGCTCGTTTACTGGCATCTCCTCTACATCCTCTCCACCCCCGGTCTTCTCGAGCGTCTGCGAGCTGAGATCGCCCCCTACGCCACAGTAGAGAAACCCCTCTCCATAGGCAAAATCTCCGAAGCACCACGGTTATCAATCAACCACGAGGGTTTGGCAAAGAACTGCCATCTTTTCAAATCTTCATACTTTGAAACTTTGAGATTGACGGATCAGCCATGGAGTGTCAGGAAGGTTACTGATGATGTTGTTATTTCAGCAAGGGACGAGGACGAGGGAAGTGGTACTGGAAGTGAAGGTGGTGGGAATGGAACTGGGGAGAAATACGTTTTGAGGAAGGGAGAGTATATCACTCTACCTCATGATTTACATATGAGAGATCCGGTTTACTTTGTTGATCCGGAGAAGTTTGAGCCCGAGAGGTTTTTGGAGAGGGATGAGGAGGGGAATGTTAGGGTTGAGATGGGTACTATTGTGAGTTTTTTCTCCACTATGTTTTTTTTGTATTCCATAACTAACTCCGACACTCAGCGTCCCTATGGAGGTGGACCATCCCTTTGCAAAGGACGCATTCTTGCAGAGAGGGAATGTATCTCTCTAGTTGCGGGGATCATTGAGTTTTGGGATATCGAGCCGGTGGATAAGAAAAAGGGATGGGTTGTACCACCTCAGGTAAAAACTACGGCCGTGGCGAGGCCGCTTTGCGATACTAGGGTGAGAATCAGGCGGAGGAAGTTTGAGTGGGAGGATTGAGTTGTGTTTGGTTGGGTTATTGTAAAAACTTTGTTCCTTCGAGGCGTGATGAGGAGTGAGATAAAGGGGTCTGTAAATCATTGCAGACTTACTGGACCCGTCTGAATGGTCACTTTCATGTCCAGCTATTTAATATATATCTTCATCTACCAGTTCTAGACTTCCTTACTGAAGAACTAAAACAAAGTTACCAGAGGCAACTTCATTAGTGTGGTGATCGCCTAACCAAAATCCAATGCTCTTCTCACTTTCTTTCACGTTCTAAGCTTGCGGCCCTCGGGCATGCAAGCAACCATAGCACGGCATCCTGGATCTACAAAAGGTCGCTTACTACTAGCAAGCCTCACCTTACCCGACGTTAGAAAATACTATCCATGCTTGCTGTCGAATCCATCCCTTCTGTCAAAATTTGCTTCACATTTCCCTTCGTTTCATTCTACTCGCCATTATTTCTACACCAAGCTATAGTTCCAAAAGTCTGAAGCTCTAGATGGTCAACATTTATAACAAGCCAAGAGGAAATCCTTGAATCTAGCGATACCCAGGATCTTGTTCATTTCACAGGGTTTTCAGCTACACTTTATCACGTATATTCAGTAGCGAAATTTAAATGTTATTTAAGGAGATAATACAGTTTATGGCTTATCACAAGATGGATCATAGAAGTATGAGGCTTCGTCAGAAAGAAAAAGTTGAAAGGAGATGGCATTGGCACTTTCGTCTTCTGGTTTATTTTAATACTGTTGCATGGCTGATAATGGATTCATACCATATCTGTTTGAGTTATAAAGAAACCTTAATTTCTGGGTTCGCTTTTAAATTGATGTTTAATACGTTCAAGCTTATGTTGTGTAAGTAAAATCAACTTTTGAATCTCACTTTCGAGATAAAGACACTGAGCACTAGCTCCAAAGTAGCCTCACAACCCAGCCTATGAGCAGATTCGAACGGATTTTTTTCATAAGTGAAGTAAATTGAATCCCAACATTTAGCAAGAGATTATAAGAAATGATAAGACTAGTACTGAATTACAGTCTCGAATAAGAAATAAGTTCTATTGATTAGCTTCTCACGTTACCGTCGAAGAACGTACTGTTGTCGAATTATACTTTCCTTTTCGCCTAGTTGTTTATGATTAGAGACGGATATATAATTTGTTTGTAGTCACCCAGCGTTGAATTTTGCGAAATTTTTTAGATACTACTAGCTCATATGCGATAAGTTAATATAGTTATTGTTGCAGAGGACGAAGTATTCTGAATCATGTAGCTCAACATCAACCATCAAATCACATTATTTGTACTCTTTTAAAACAAGCAATAATTTCCTCTCTCCTGATTTTGCAAGGAAAAAGTATAGTAACACCTGCCTCGCGCATCTCGTTCGCCCCCAGAATGTCGAAAAAGGTTACTTTTAGACTCAATATTCACAACTGAACGAACCTACTATCTTAACCCCACAGAAACCATCCAATAGTTCCACATTCTTGCCTGCCGCAGCAGTTGTGATTTAATGTTGCTCCAAAGGCAATTCCGAGCCACTAAGGGTCCCTTCTTTCACCTCTTCTGTCTTGTTGTGTTGAACTCCCCTGAAAAGTTAAATAGACTCTCTAATGGTACGAAACTCTCTGTTCAAGATACCAACCTTTCCTTCAAAACTCAATATCAGTCCTCCTATCTACCGTCGAAACAACTCCTACTGTCTAATCTTGAAACTTTAATTCCGCTTCCTGATAGTTACTCCATGGGAAGTCAGGTCTCTGCGGCTACTGTTACCAGAATACCGTATTTATCCAGGAATCCCTGATATAAGGAATACAAGACTTCGCAGCAACACCAATAGTAAAGAGTTCTCTCCGTCATATCTTATTCCCAGTGGTGGCACTTCCTTCAGGATCGGAGTCTAAAAACAGCAGAAACTGCAAAATTCGAGGTTCGCGTTTTTCTCATCTATCGCTATCTTGTTGTGCGGGCTATTTTTGGACAACTAGACCTGTTTTCAAAGTGGAAAGTAACTTTTTGTTGAACTTCTCGGATAATAAGCTCTCTTCAGTGATATCGGTATTGCAAAAAGGAGTTACTATCGCACTCTCCTGGGTAGTTTTAAGGCCATTTCTTAAAGTAAATTTAAACATGTTGGGAACTACTCACAAGTATAGTCCACAGATAACCCTAAATACCCTAGATTTCGGTGTATGACCGTTGGTATGGAGTCAAAGTGCTTCCCTGATTCATCTCCCTGCCTTCCTCTTCATATCAATATTCTAAATTTCACAATTTCGAGGAAACAAAAGTCCACATGCCTCATCGGTTCAAAGCCTATATCAATTGTTCGCACGTTCGACGGCTATATATGCTCTGTCTTCTCAAATTTGTTTCCCTGTGGGCTCTGTCCTTCCTTCGGAGGTGCTATCTTGTCCCTTCTCTATCTAACTACCTTCCCAGTACAGGACAACCTCACTTCCAAACCCACAAAGTAATTCTCACATCTACTGTCGCAAACAACCCTGCCGTCGAATCTTCAGGTTCGTTTCCATCTATACATTCATTAAAATGTCTTTCTTGCTCGTAGAAGATCATGTGGAAGAAATATGTTGAGGTCGATGCTTTTACCAGATTTTTATTCTGAAATTTACCTCCCTGTAAGTAAAAAAAGCTGCTAGCGTTAGAGAAATTTCGGTCGGTCTTACGCCTAAGTAATTAACTATAGAGAATACGGGGAGCGACGAATTCTCAAGGTGCCCTCTACACGTCATCTTCCACTTTAAGTACGGATATATTCCAATACTCATAGGCTTTTGACATGATCTCAGAGATGTGTAACAAGAACACAACCACAACACCCACACCCACACACTCCCATCAATATCACATCAAGAACTTCAAAAAGAACAAAATCCCCGATAACCAGTAAACAAAACACCCTCCACTACATCATCTACCTCCCTCTCTCTCTCCATGCCTTTGAATCAAACATTCGAAATAATCATTCAGCTGTCCCAACATTTCCACATCCGTCATCCAATTCTTTTACATCATCTCAGCATATCAATTACCTCACGTACCCAAGTACAAACACATCCCACCAAAAATAACCAAACCCCAACTAATAAACAACACTTCGCAATCATTCACCTTCGAATTCCTCTCTACCGTCGAATCCAGTTCACCTTCCTGCCAAAAATACCAAGAATGAAAAAAAAGAAGATATCCCACCCACATCTCCACTCCTCGGCAAACAGTTTCTACAACAGTTTGATCTGGCTTCTATTCATTCCTTTGCTTAATCAGTGGTCGAGGTTTACGCGAACGCTGATTTCAGGGAAATAGCTGACATTGGCTTTCGTGGAACCACTTTATTTGACTTCTCCCGAACGCAAGAAACACTCTACTGCCAAGGAGCCAAGCTGCCACAAGAGATATCAAGCAACCATGCTCTTTAGGGTGAGGCTTCGCTGTGGCAAATTGATTCAATTCAAAAAGCTAGAGAGAACAATTTGTAAAGCCATGCGCAAAACACAGCACTCATTTTTCCTTCCTTCGTCCTTTTACTGGATTGCGAAAATTTTGGAATACAGAGAAGCCACCCTTCATGTTTGCACCTCGTGGAGGAAACCCAAGCACCGAATTTTTCCCTTCATATGATAACAGCCTTTTACATCGATTCATCCTCGATAGCTAAAAATCTCGAAGGCAATTGAGAGGAAGTGTGAAGATTTGACCCTTTGTGAGATGGCCAAACCCCAGAAGCCGGTTCAATCATCACCTGTGGGCTTATACATGATAGTCGTTACGTACTAAGATCTTAGTTAGCATGAACCCCCAGGATTAAAGCGTCTAAGCATACCTTTCGCTTATATCTCGTCGTTGCCGAAACAGCAAGGACATTATTTTTAATACTACTAGTCGCCAGATGATTCAGTACCGTATGATTCGGCATAGTCAAAACACTATTATCATCCTTCATCGGCGTCGCAGCATTCAAGATCGGTTTCCCCAAGAAACCCGGTAAACTAGGAGGAGTAGGTAACTTCTCAATAGCAGCAGCAGCATATTGATATTCAGCAGAACCCTCTTCTTTATCGAGATCAAGCAGATATTGTGGGATTTGTGAAGAGAAGCGACCAGCAGGAAGAACTGGTTTGGTTCTTGGTGCTTTTGCTTTTGTTTGATCGTCTTCGGGCTTGACGTCGGGGTGTTTGGATGGGGGGACTTGGTCTTCGGGGCTGATCACTGGTGCTCCTGGTGCTTCTGCTGCGACTGGGACGTCTTTGGGGAGATCGTCGGCGCTAACTTCGATGTAGTTGACGAGGTTGTTACCGAAATCGACTGTGGTTGGGAGGTTCTTGGAGCATGTCATCACTCCATCAACGATGAATCTGACATGATGGGTTCCAGGTCGGACATGGATGAAAGAGCGGAATACGCCAGGTTTTCCCTCCCTAGATTATGTACGTTAGAATTGTGTTTCACTTGTAACTGTGAGGTCGCGATGGTGGTACATACACTGGGTGGAGCCGATGCTTCTTGTTCCATTGGAAAATTGTACCCGTCACATACACCTTTTCTCCCCCCTTGCCCTCCAACCACTCGAGAGTTGTTGGTACAGTTGCCTTTGTTTTATCCACGCGCAGCTCCTCGGCATCTTCCTCATCAATTGTCGTATTGCTAAGTGCTGAAGAGCGCCGGGGAAGAACTTCATCGAGTGGTTCTATATCCAATGCTGGGATGTCGATATCAGCGGGTGCGATGATTGGCGAGCCTGGGGTATGGACCTCTTCCTCAATTGGGAGTGGTAGCCTAGGAGGCCGAGTGAGGTGGTACGACATATCTTGTGGTGGCCCAGAGGGGTCGATAGACTGAGAGTAGGATCTCAAGGAGGAAGTATCGGGGTTGGCGGCTGGCACAGGCACATCAACGGGCTTGCTGGGTTGATCTGGAACTGCTTTGGGTGTTTCTCTCGATTGCTGAGCAGGAACGTGGGATTCGGTGGTATGTTTGGGAGGAGTTGGGGCGCTTTGGGGAGGGTGATTTGGGTGTGAGGTGGGAGTGGACTGTGAAGGACGAGGACGGTGGGTAGTGATGGTTGTGCCACGAGCTTGTGCCAGAGAAGGTTCAGGAGCAGCGGCAGATCGCTGAGGGTGGATTACTCTTCGTGAAGAGGCGGAGGAGGAATCGTGGCTGGGAGAGGGTGAAGCAGAATGCGACGGCGGCGAGCGAACGTTGGTAGATGGATTATTGCCCATTTTGGCTATCTTTCGCTATCTACCTAGTATAGTGTAGGGTAGGGTAGGGTAGGGTAGACTATCTGAATCTGGGGGTTCTAGTCGGTCGGTCTTGTGTGTGTGACTTCCAAGGTTGTTTTACTTAGAGCTCGAGGAGCATGAGAAGCATCATGGGACCGCGTTGAGTTGGTTGCAGGGCAGTTGCGATGGTGTTGTGGAACGGGTAGTCGCGATAAGGAAGGCGACGGCCGTTTGAGTTTGACAGACTCTCTTGAGAGAGTGTACTCGTACCTGGGAGAGCGGCTCTCGGCCGAAGGTGAGGTTATCAGATGCTTGGCAGACGGTCTGGTGGGCAAAGAATTGAGGTCGAGGTAGATGGCAGAACACACGCAAAGAAGCAGAAGGAGGGGAGTTGACGAAAAATGTACAGATACGGAGTACCACAACCGGTCTCCCCGCTGAGATGATCGGACGTGGGGTGAAGGATGGAAGTGGATCTGCATCCGGCTAGTCCCAAACAGCCTTGACAGGGGAGCTTGAATGTTACCTCACTCAATCCTCCAATCACTTTCTCCAGGTACAGAACAACTCAACCACCAAGGCTGTTCGCCATCGTGGAGCTTAGGTATTTGGGAGCGAGAGGACCATGACTTCATCAGAGCATATTCTTCATTTCTAAGGCGGATTTCCACCACCTCTCATCCAGCCATGGGTTGGTTGTCCGTTGCCTCGAGCATCGTCCACGGTCTCTCATATCTACTACTTCCTCTCAAATTCCTATATCAGATTCTGGTGATAGTGCTTGCACCAATCATTCACCTCGGAGGCTATCTTCTAGCTCTCTCCTTATTCCCATTGAGATTGTTGGCCAAGTTTGAGGTAAGCTGAAATGCCCCTCGCACAGTATAAAACTAATCCCTGAAGACCGTCTACATATATCTCGGAATTGCAGCCCTTGTTGGTCTGGTCACAGGCTCTATTCTCCACCTATCATCAAGTGCTCTGGTGTCCGTCCTCAATTTAACACCTGAACCCAAGGAGAAAGGTCGATCCGCGGCTTCAGTGCGTGCTGCGAGGGAGAGGAGGATGCTGGAAGATGCGTGGGAAACTTCAGTTTTAAAGAAGGAAAGTGAGGCGGGAGATAGCAGCTCTTCGACAAGGAAGCAGGCGGTATGGCTCGACAGGGGAAGACGTGGAGGTAAAGAAGGGTTGCTAAAGCAAACGATTCTCGAAGAAGATGATACTTCCGAGGATGGATTTTGAAGAGGCCATCAAAGTGATCCAAGAGACCTTTGGCTCGATAAAGTTCCAGCTACTGAGTGGAGGATGGTCCATTGGGAGTTACGCCTATTGTGCTGTGATGGTCCAAGGCAATAACATACTAGGTCTGTCTATTGTATGTAATTCGAGAGCTGGAAGTAATCGAGTAACATTTGCTCAATTCAATTCAATCTCGCCACTTGACGAACACTTCATCAGTCCTAAATCTTTGCGTACAGGTACTGTCATCAAGGGCAGTTCGAAAACCGGTCTCGTAGGCCAACAACCCCGCGTGAGCGATCATGATTCCATTGTCGATACAGAAGCGTTCGTCGGTAGCAAAAACACTTCCGCCACGGTCTTTGGCCATCAATCCCATCATCTCTTGCAGTCTTTCGTTGCAGCCCACACCACCCACAATCAACACTTGGTGACTTCCAACGTGGGCCATTGCTCGTTCTGTGATCTCCACCAACATAGCATAGACGGTCTCTTGTAAACTGAAACACAAATCCGCAGTAGTGATAACCTCTCCAGTAATCGGGTCTTTCCAGTCAGGATTTTTCTTGAGCTCGGCTGCCAGGATATCAATGCTGGACAGGATCCCCGCAAATGAACAATCCATGCCCTTCACAGCATACGGCAAGTCCAGCAAAACTTTCCCCTTCTTTGCTAATTGTTCAATATTGTAGCCCGGCGCAGGATCATTGCTGATTTCGAGTGTTCGTGCGAATCGATCGAGACAATTCCCAACCGCAATATCCAAAGCCTCCCCAAATATTCGATATCGTTGCTCGGCATATGCGATGACCTGTGTATTTCCCCCACTCACATACAGCACAACCGGATTCTGCGCGCCCGTAATCTCCCTTCCCATCTCAATATGTCCAACGCAGTGATTGACTCCCACCAGCTCCTTCTGCCATAGCAGAGAAAGCATCCTCGCAGCGACCGCGACACTTTGTAACGGCGCACCCATCCCCGGACCTTTGGTATAGCAAATGCAGTCGACATCCTTAATGGTGACCTTGGCCTCAGCCATAGCCTGCTTGACTAGTTGGACGACCCATGATCGATGGTGTTTAGCCGTGTCCTTGGGTAAGAAGCCCTCTCCAGGCGGGGCATTGAAGGTGTGGCGGAGGTTGGAGAGGATGAGTGCGGGTTTTCCAGGAGATGGATGGGAGATGATGCCTACTCCAAGCTTGTTGGCACTGCCTTCAAGCCCTATGGAAATCATTTTTGTGGATGGAGGGTTAGAGGTGAATTTTTATTTGGTTTGGGAAATGAAAAGGAAACCGGGGCCTGGTCGCAAACCGTGAGGAAAGTAGCCCCGCCTTTGGTCTGGATAGACAAGGCTCCCTAATCGCTGATAAGATTGTCAACAATGGCGTAGGAGGCAAAGCTTTGGAAATTTAGAAAATCATGCGCCGTAAGAAGTTGACGGTAACAGTGAGAGGCGCAATCCGATTGTAGAATCTCAGATGGTTTTCGAAAAGTTTTACCAGCCACTCGTGTTTTCCAAAGGACTGGAAGAAAAAATCATTGTGTTGTTTGTCCGGACTTGCGAGGGTCATTAAAAGCGGCAGGGACTACGAGAACTTGGAGTTGAAATCTGCCTTGCCGGCTCTTATTGTTCTATCTAACTTGCAAATTTTCTTTAAAGACCCGGGTGTATTCATACAGTTGACAAAGTAATTTTCGAACAATAAACTTCAATAGCTGCGAGTATCTGGGAAAGTGAACCATTCTCTGCTGCTTTTACGGTCAGCTGCACCTTGCACTCACTCGCTTAGGCTGTGGTGCTTAGAATCTGAGTAGCCGCCGGATCTTTTCTTTACAAACACATTGAACAACCTCACCCACCCACTTCCCTCTCCTCTTTTACTCGACTTCCTTAACCATGGGAGAGGATACGTATCAGGCCACTGCAGAGGCTTTCCTATCATGGTTAACTGCCAACGATGTTCGGATTTCACCCAAAATGTCAATTAAGGACTTCAGTTCCGAAGGACGAGGACGTGGGGTTGGTAAGTTTTTCACCATTTCCCTTTCTTGTACAAAGAACATCTGGCGAGGAACTATAGCCCTCTTACCAGACTTCTATTTCTCCAGGATATTCCTCCTGAGCTAAACTGGAGTTTCTGTACATTTCCCGGCGCACGTTTCTAACACTTGACTTTGCTAGTTGCCGCCGCATCCTTCGAGGAAGACGAGATCATATTTAGCATACCACGGAACCTGGTAATCAACATGAACACCATTTTTGCTAGCGACAGTACGGGTTCTACTAGAGAGGCATTGGGTAGCATGCCTCCTTGGTTGGTAGGTATTTCAAATTCAACAATGGAACGATTCGCTGACCACGTCACAGGCCCTCACCGCGGCCATGATCTCCGAAGGCCAACAACAAAGTTCGAAATGGGCTCCATATCTCGCGGTACTACCTGAAACCCTCGACAGTTTGATATTTTGGTCTGATTCTGAGCTCGCGGAGCTGCAAGCCAGCACTGTCGTGGGGAAAATCGGGCGAGCTGGCGCTGAGGACATGTTCTCCAAGCACCTTGTGCCACTGGGACTTGGACAATACAACAGCGATATGTACCACCGAGTGGCGTCGATCATAATGGCCTACGCTTTCGATATTCCGGAGGAAACAATTTCCAAGCCGGATAATGGATCCGCAGAGGGGGAAACCGACGACTTAGTTTCGGATGACGGAGAAGACGAAAAGACGATTCTTTCCATGATACCACTCGCGGACATGTTAAACGCTGACGCAGAACGAAACAACGCTCGCTTGTGTTGCGACAATGAGGATTTGGAGATGAGGACTATTAAGCCAATTTCTGAAGGCCAGGAGATCCTCAACGACTATGGCCAGCTTCCCCGGTCTGATTTGTTACGTCGTTATGGATATGTCACCGAAAACTACTCCTGCTACGACGTTGCTGAGATTTCAACAACACTCATCACATCAGCAATGAGTGTTGAACTCGAGTTGTCAAATGGAAAACGGCTGAACCCATTAAACCCCGGCGACCTGGAAAAACGGGTCAATTTAGCGGACCGCGAAGGCGTTCTGGAGGAGACCTATGATCTTGCCCACCGTGGGCCAGATGGCCCAGCTATTCAAGATGAACTTCTGGCTTTCCTCTACCTGCTACTTTTGAACGACGAAACTCTGGAAGCAATCATAAGCTCAAAAACCTCTCTACCCAGTCGCTCCAAGCTGGCTACTGAGCTGGTTGGCCAAGTATTAGCTGTCTTGATCCAGAGCAGAGAAAATGAGTACGCAACCACTCTGAAGGAAGACGAAAGCTTGATACAAGCTGGTAATCTCCCAAGACGTACTGGTATGGCTATCCAAGTCAGAATGGGAGAAAAGAAGGTTTTGAGGGGAGCAGTTGAGGAGGCATTATCGTTTTCCGGACCCAACAAACGCATGCGAACGACTGGGGCAACACCGTTGAACGACTCGAAAGTGGCCAATCGCCGAAAAGACTCTAGCGAGCCCTCCCGTCCAACCAAAAAAAGAAGATTCAATTAAGCAAATACACAAACCAGAGCGAAATTTCATCACGTGCATACATCTGTCGAAACCATTTGGAAAGATGCTTTTATTAAAGAATTCTGGTTCTTAATGAAGCTCTCCTTTGAAGATACTCCGTATATCGAGTTTTCTCCCTGGGTAAAGTACAACAAGTCACCCATGGCCAACACAGGTCCATGGCACAGAGAATCTACTTCAACTACAACGCATTGCTAGCCCTAAACCCCGGGTAACGCCCCCAATCCGAAAAGAACATCCGGAACCGATGTCCTGCAAGGAAGATGTGTGATTTACAAAGCCGATTTGGCGTGGAATGGAATTTTGTTTGTTTATTTTTATGCCGGCTTTCAAGTCGGCGCAGCTGGTGCTGGCGGTGGTTGTTGTTGCACCGCTGCAACTGTCCGATTATTCAGCGGACTACCCCCGGCCGGTCGACTTCTATTGTCCGGCCTAGGATGTTGAGGATGTAGATGAGGAGGGAATGGGATAGTCGCGCGGAATCGCAAATGCTTCGTTTCATATGGGTCCACTTCATAGACAGGCTGCTCGTCATCGTCATCTTGGTCATACTTCCATCGGTCAGCCAGAACATCGTTCACGGATCCCTTTGTCGCCGACGACATCCCCCTCCGGTCAATCCACAAACGACCGCCACGACCAATTCGTCGCCGGTATGCTGGCTGTGTCCGGCTTTCTTCTTCTTCGGGAGGACTACTGTACCGAACTGTGAGTTGCTCATGGTTTTCGTGAGTTGGAGATGGTTGATCAAACGATTCCGATGTCACAGATGACGGGGGTGTCATTAAGTACTGGTATTGCGCTGTTGCAGGGCGGAAACCAGTATCGGGACCTTGCCCATTGACTGGTGAAAGAGGTTCTCGAGTCACGTCGATATGGTTTTGATTCCACATACGATGCTGATTCGTCTTTTCTTCGATTTCCTTTCGAAGTTCACGCTCTTTTTGCAGAAGCACATCATGCAACTGTACTAGTTCAGTATTCAGTGTCCGGCCATCAGCATGCACAGGCATGCGTATCTGGCCAGCAGGTGGTCGTTGCATGCTAGGAGGAAAGTCCGAGATCTTTCTCTTCTGTGGCTGTTTCGAGTCAGCAATCGTCGTCGAATCAAGAGTTGACGCTCTTACCTTTTGGTTGATGAGGTCCTCGTCATCGCCCTTGATACCAAGTCTAACCTTGGCCTCCCTGAGCTTCTTACGCTGAAGAAAGATATCTTTGTCAATGGTTAGGAGATCTTGTTTCACTCGCTCGCGGTTGAGTGCTAAAGCAACAAGACCACGGCCATCCTCAATCTCCTTCCTTAACCGCTTCAACTTGTCCGTACTTTGCACATCACGAGCTCTGGTCTTCCTTGTTGCCCGCACATCACGACGACGGAAACAAACATATGGGTCAGCGTCATCGTTCTCCTGGTGTATCTCACGCTTCAGACTTGGTTGGATAGGGTTGTTGCTCGAGATCCGCCTGCACTCCTTCCAGTGCTCATAAATATCTTTGGCGAAAGTCAAGAACTTGTCGACCGGGGTTGGCTTAGGTAGGGGTTGCTTCAGTTGCTTCAGTTGGTCCAGTCTTTTCTGAGCCGACGGTGTCAACGGCTGGATCTGAGCTAGGGATTTCAACAACTCCGGCTTCATCCCCTCGAGGGGAACAATGGTATTGTCAACGGCTGCGTAAGGAGCTTGGGATTGAGCAGTGAGTTCAAAGGCATCCATTATCTTCTCAAAGTCAATCTCCGAGCAACGAGCGCTTGCACTTTTCTTTTCGTTGTATGCTTTCAGAAAGGCATCGTCCTCGGTAGTCATGTCATATTGACAACCGCAAGCTTCCTCGACAGTGTCGGAAAAGCGAATGTAGGTATTAGGACGGTCATATTTTTCCGCGTATAGATCATCGTATTTGATATCGATGCTTTCCTGTGCCGGGGGCGCAGGGATTTCCTTTTCTTCATGCTTCTCTGCTCTGCCAGAGTTGGCAGCCAAGGCAGCCTGGAGATGGTATTCCTAATCTTGATGTCAGCATTAAATCCGGGGTAAGACACGTGACTGCGGAGGCAATATATGAATAACATCACGTGAGACTCACATTTTCTTCTGACCGCTCTACCCCTGTTTCGACGTGTTGTTGGTTCTGAAGTGAATCAAACTCGGCGGACTCGATCTGGTCTTCTCTTAAGACAGGTTGGGGCACGCTTTTGTTGAGTTTGCGTTGTCTCACGATTCTTGGCGGCATCGTGACGGATTGTGCGAGGTGGGCTTTCCACGCGCGACTTGCGAATTTTTCACGCTGAAAACTTTAGAGGGCGATATTGGGATCATGTTGCGATGAAGATCTGAATCTCGATCACAACGACATGTTGGGTGGTGTTGAAGTTGATGATTTAATTCGATTGTTGATGACCTGACGTTAGGATGCAAAAAAAAAATTGGGCGCCATTAGTGTGTCAAGCTCCGCTACGGCTCGAGAAGCTCGAGAATGGCCAGAAGTCCGGAAGTTGTTGCCTGGAATATGTCTGAAAAATGAGGCTTCTCTGACGCTAAACCTCTTTCGGACATCCCAATATCAGATTCCAACTGGAAGCCTTCCGCCCACCAGTCTTGGAGTTATTAAAGGTAGCGACTTTTTATTCACCGCGCCTAACATCTAAAGGAGTCAATAATCTACAATTTTATCTTTAATCCCATTTATTCACCCTGTGACCATCCCCTCAAAGATGGCTGTTGTACAATTGAATCGCTAGGTTGCTCGCGATGGACGGACCATAAAAGCGGCAGTGAATCGTGCCTGCCAACCTCCGCGTGTTGCCAGATGTTTTGAATAATTTAATTTGATTACTTTAAATATTTGGAAATATGGAAATATTTTCTTAAATATTTAGCACAATTAAGGTAAATTGTTTTAAACGGGTCGAACAATGAAAAGGTACGAACATACTATTGACCGCCGCTTTTTTCGTCCACTGCGAGGCCTGTCAGGCGCTTATTCCCTCCTCTCCCCTTGACTCGACTTCCCCTCCAAACCTACCTTACCCCCCCCCCCTTTCCACCCCTCACTGCCCCACACCCACCGATACAACACCACAACCTTCAAGATGGGTAACGCCAGTAGTGCCATGCTTGAGAATATAGTCCAGGGATCCAATTGTATGGCGCATACCAAGCTGTGATTCAGATGCCAGGGCTAATGCGAGGCAGTTGACCGCGATGAAGTCGAGAGAATACGCAAGCGCTTCATGAAGCTGGACAAGGTTGGCATTACTCTTTCTTGCTAGCTACATATCTCACATACTCACGCTGCTTAGGATAACTCCGGTACCATCGAACGAGAAGAGTTCCTGAGTCTGCCCCAAATCTCCTCGAACCCCCTAGCTACTCGGTCCGTACAGCCTCGTGCCCCAGAATCTCGAAGAACAAACCTAACATAACTTCTAGCATGATCGCAATCTTCGACGAGGATGGAGGTGGAGATGTAGATTTTCAGGAATTCGTGTCGGGTCTCTCAGCCTTCTCTGCCAGGGGAAACAAAGAGCAGAAACTACGCTTCGCATTCAAGGTCTACGATATCGATCGCGATGGATATATCAGCAATGGGGAGCTATTTATTGTGCTCAAGATGATGGTGGGAAGCAACTTGAAGGATCAGCAGTTGCAGCAGATTGTGGATAAGACGATTATGGAGGCAGATTTGGATCGCGATGGCAAGATTAGCTTTGAGGAGTTTACGAAGATGGTGGAGAATACCGATGTTTCTATGAGTATGACTTTAGGTATGTGGCTCGATTTCTCTATCTGTTCCCATCCCCTTTCTCGAATTGTTGAGCTCGACTTTTCAGGGCTGGATTGGGATTACCTACCGCGAATTATTGCTAACACTCTTTGCAGATCAATTCTAGATACGATACCGCCCTCCCTGAAACGAACGAACCCAAATCTACGATCCCATGCCACGAAACCTCACAATTGTCCAAGGAACACAAATGGATACCCCCAAACAATGCACGAAAGTCATTGTACGTAATATGCTTCGATGGTGAGAAGACCCGAAGTCTACATGACCAACCACTCAGTCTAGCAGATAGGAATGAACAATATCATGCTGCCAAATCTTGGTCCGTGGGACTCGTGAATATGTCTCAGGAACATTTCGATTTCCTATGTTTAGGGGTATGTGGTGTTTAAATAGGACTACTGGGGGCGTGTTGGTGCTATTTTCTCAATTTATACAGTATTTAGGTCTCCAAAAACCAGTCTCGAAGAAGGAAGTATTTGAACTTCTGGGAGTTGTATAGGTGATCTCAAAGGCTAGTAGTGCACGTATCCAGAGTTTTATTGGCCTTGCGTTTCTCTTTTCCACAGTGTGCTCATTCTTCTATTCAATCTCTACATTATTCATTGTTAAGTTTGGATTGTCCTTTTCAGGTTACTTGTTTTCAACGACCCTGCTTGATAATCTTCACTTAGCAAGGGGTGATATGGCTATCACCCGCTGTTTGCCTAAAACAGGAGATGATCAAGTTATTCATAGTTATGCTGCTTCTTGTTGAGCAGTTTTCTTAGTCACAAATTCAGATGAGATGGCCAGCCGACCAGAAAGTTGTCTTGTAAAGACACTTCTCTGTTAAGAATGGTTGTCTTGAGTAACATGAGCAAGAAAGCTTCTATCAATTCTCTTGAGAAATGGTTGGAGTAAAGCCTGGGTTGCGTTTTTTAGGAGGGCACAAACTTCTTCTGTGGCAGCGAAGCTGGGCAGCTCATGAGTTCATGATATCTCTTCCAGAACTGTGGTCTTGCTAGGCAAACTTCGCAACTGTGTGTGCCTGCAGGATCATAACAAATGTGCGTTTGTGCTTGTAGATTCTGATGGCTACACATTCGTGGATTTGACTGCTGACGATGATTCTGATAACAACAAGCTACGAATTTGACATGGCGTCAAACAATGCTAGAACTTGGATCTTAGGACCAAATTCTTCTCATTTCGCTGCTCCACACCAGCATCTGGACGTTGCAGTGCCGACAATAGCGCCAGGCCAACGCCGAGCGAACTGATTCCTCTGCTGTTAAGGAAATGGAGATTGAGAATATTACGCCTGAGGACCAGCAAAGGAACAGACGTCCTCGTTCCAAGGCTAGATCTTTGGGACCTGACTAGAAGCAGGAGATTTTGTTGTATCGCCGTCGCTGCATCACAAACGATTCAAGGTTTGAAGAAACTTGAAAGCCATTTTCTTCAGAGGATGTATTCTGGGGAAAGGAAATTTGAGGTCGCTCCTTCCCTCATTACCACTTGAGGACTCCCTTCAACTAGCTTTCTACATCCCAGGCCGGTCGACACGACCCTCGAGCCATCGTGGCACCTGAAAGATCGTTCCTTCTTTCCAATCCTACTCAACTTCAGCCCTCTCACAACGTGGACGGTCTCTCGTCCGAGTCCCTTGCTGTCTCCCAAAAAGGTACCTGGCAACTCGCGTGAGACATAGCAGATCATTACCCTTAGATTAAAGTAAAGTAATAAATATAAGCCTTGATCTCACCAGCTCAGGTATCCCAGGTAGATGATTTGAGGTTTACTGGGGTTACAGATAGTAGAGAAACATTAGTACAGCTTCGGTTTTTAGGTATGTGTAGCATATGCATGTGTACTAATTTCTACTCTCGGACAAAGTTGGAGCTTGGGGTGAGGAGCCACTGCAGCACCTGAATATCTTGCTGGGGTTTTCAAGTGGAATTCTGTCTTCAGGGGGAAATTGCGGCAAGGCAAAGCATGCGTTACAGGCAAGAAACGCGAAATTGGAAGTAGACTCAGAAAATGAGAAATGAAGGTTAGGCGCGCTCTCTCTGTAAGTGGCAGTAAATGGCTCGTTTCACTTGGGTTTATTACGGAAGCTAGGTTGCCAACTCAAGTGCTGCTGTATTGATTGTCAATTTTTTATAATTTATCACTCCCGCCGCAGTTACAATAAATCTAACATGTGTGAATTCAGGGATAAGTACTCTTTTATCCCCTTCTAACATTCTTATGGTACCTTCTTCTATATCAAATTCCGGAACTGAATATAAATCGAATTCTATAACTCCTTCGTCCGCATTTAAAAGTCTGGATGTTGGTAACTTCAGTATCATCTCTATGTCAATGCAACTCTTTGATTTAATAATTTTACTTCTATTTTATTTCTACTCTCCCCTTAAAATTCAATTTTCGGGCAGCTGTTTTCTTCAATTTGGTACTTTTACTGTGATTTCCAAACTTTCTAGATTAATCAAGTTCTGTCAGAGGAAGGTATTACTTTAAACTATTAAGATATAAATTTATATCTTAGGATATATTAGTTCCTCTCTATTTCTTACGCTTTCTTTATTACTTCGTTTGTCTAATTTCTTTAGTAGAATCTATTAAAGTAGAAGAATAAAATCTTATATTTTATAGGTAAATATAATTCTAATAGAGATCTAAATTCTTACTATTCTCTTATTTTATATATAATCACTATTTAAAAACTAACTGTTTTAGAAATATAGTAAGTTACCTCTACTCTCTTCTAATAAATATAAATAGTATTAGATGACTAGAAAATACTTCAAATCGAAATATCAGGAGCAAAGAAAATATAAATGGTGTATTCCCTAATATCCATCCACGACGAGAAATCTCGAACCAAGGCTAAATTTTGTTCTATTTCAGAAGGTTTGCTCAAGGTATAAAATTCGTTAAGAAATTCTACTAGTAAGTATACATTTGAGTAGAGATCATAGCAGTAGCTTTACTCTTAGTCAGTATTGTCTATACAATTCACTTGATACTTTTTGTACACACTACAAAGTTCTTAACACCAAGTCCCTTCCTCATAAACGAACCTTAAGGATTATTTTCATTGCACAAATCACCTTTGGTGCATGTGGTGTTTACTAGACCCTCGAAAATATTAATTATTGCGAGTCATGTCATGCTCAACCATGGGCGATGTTAAAGGATGTGTAAGTGATCGACTGAACACAACAGAATGACTGAGACTTCACATTGTATGGTCCGTCTCGTAGATGAGAGGATTTGGAATGAAGCGATTTCAGAGAAACCCCAATCGTTCAAACCACCAGCCACATGCGGGAAAGTAAAACATAGTCCTAAACGGTAGAATGACACAAGCAAAATCCCTGACTCAAGCGAGGCTGCTCGTCATCATAACTAGACACTCAAGGGAATCCTTCCAAGTTCATACTAGGCATTGAAGTGGATGGAAACATACTTTTAGTCTTGATGCCCAATTTGGAAATCCCGGAGCGGACGGTATTCGGTAAAGAAGAACAATAGAAGCATCATGCAATCTGATTCAAGATTTCAAGCCAGAAGGTTCATCTAGACCCGGCCATATCTCAGATGCAACGAAAAGCAATAGAAACAAGCACGTATAGTTCATCTAGAAACAAAAACCATTTTTGATGAAATCAATATCGCTTCACTTGGAACATGGTTTGCTTTCTCGCAGCATCATGCCTGAAGAAGCTCAAGTACCGAAAATGGGGATGGCACACAGACAAGATGTCAAATAAGGCTGTGAGGTAGTATTGGCGGCACTAGCCGCACACAGCCCTTCAAATGCATGACTACATGTAATGTTCAAGTCCAAAAGAACTTCTGACGAAACAATTATTCAACTGGACAGAAATCAACAACCATCTCAAGCCTCCCCGATGAGGAGCATAAATGCCAAGATAAAAGGTTGGAATTTACTCATCCACACGTGTCATGTGGGGTAGCACTGCCTCGATGCGAAAACTGATTTCGACAAGTCCGTGGAAATCATGGGGGCAGATCACAAATTCTTTTTGGTATCCCACCGCTGGCATCGAGTCCGGATGATTTCCAATCAATAAGTAATAACCGATTCGCAATGAGCTTGCGTGGGCGTCCCTTGAAATTATATTTCGAGGCTTCACTCGGAACTCGGCTTGTACCAATGAATGAAAACATCTCGAAGTAGAGCAATAATCGTTTCATGTCGGGCTTTCCGATAGTTGGTCATTTTAGCCACTGGGGGTTGACTCAAGATTCGGTGGCTTGATTCGTTCTCAACCATCTGGTGGAAATTTGAATGCTTCTTAGTGTCTTCTAGAAGGTGTCGAATTGGTCTGTGCTGGTCTGTGTGCATAATTGGGATGGAAATACGGGTAGGAGAGGGGTTTTGATGCGCAAAATTAGCCCGCCATTATTTATCAAGGTTTCGAACCTGAACCTCAGACTAGACATAAAAAGGGGTCGTCTTGTGACGTTGTCTTACTCTTAACAAAAGCTAAACGAATAGAGCAAGAGGCTAAATCTCGTTAAATCAAGTCATATTTTGAAGAGATAGAGAGAAAGAAAGGCGAGCCGCAAGACATGAGGAGCAGGTAGTTGGAATGGCTTTTGACCCGACGGAGTGGTTCATCTCGGTGGAGAGAATGGATGCCGGCACTTGTGAGGTCTTGGGACAGTCGTCCGAGGAGTGGAATGCAAGACTCAACGGCCTGACAGGAAACTAGAGAGGTCTATGGAAGGAAATGCTCCGAAGTGACAATTCGAATGCAGGATGTTCGTTGAATGTTGCGGCTAGATGTCGCGCTTGCATCGATGACGCTGAGAAACACGGATTGACTCCAGGAAGTTCCCAGAAGATTCGAAAGTATTCAAGACGAGGAAGGGATTGACTTGCTCGGAACAACAATATGCCATGTGTGATATCACGAAACAACGTTTTGAAATAGCATAAAGCTAGGAGATTAACCAAGCTTCAGAATCCAGTCACTATTGTCTTACAAAACTGACACCATCTAGCACAATGTCGTCGGAATGAGCAGCCCTGTTGAGGCTCTCCTCCGAATCTGGATGGTTCATGCCCCTTTTCGATGGGACCCGCGTGATGGAGAAGCGATCTGCACCTGCGACGCCTTGGCTCCCTCGTTTCAAGCTGCAGATCTTGATCCACTTGACGGTCCTCATTTGGGTGAACTTGCGAGACTATGAGAGCCTTCCAAGTTCCGGATCCCACACGATCGCACACGGCTGGCAACCACTATCGAACATGGTGATTCAAGCAAGTTTTTGTTTTGTACTGCATGATCGATCTCAGGCGATCTGGCAGTTGCAGACGGGAGCGTGTGGCCCTTGATGTTTCTCTTTCTATTCTTGTAGTTTGGTATGGTTCCGTTCCTGGAGTGGTGTGTGGGAGAATTGCAGGACGGAGAACTATTACCACAGTATTGATATTTTTGAACCATTCTTTGAGGCCCATATAGTGCAGAGACTAGAGCGGGTAAGGCTAGCTCGCTGATGCATGCATGGCCCAGGAGGGAAATGGAGACCGGAAAGAATCCTGAAGTGGATGGTGCTGGATATCTTCCGACTGGTTCTAGGTTACTGACGGCCTGAGAAAAGGAAGTATAACTTATGCTAACATGGGTACTTCGTATCGAGGACCCGTACAATATAGAGTTTGTTGGCCCTGGGGGTCAGTCGAAGGAGTCGAGTAGGTAGGGCGCCGATTTACTTGACGATTCCTTCCCCGATTGGCAGGGAGTGGAGAGCAAAGACCTTGCTTCATTGCTTCCCTGAAGCTTTTGACCCGGGTCTGTTGTGGCGGTCCAATCTGCAAAAGGCTGGAAGCAAGTCATACCATGGCAATTATTGACCAGGAGTGCTGCATCCGGTTGCCCGTACCTAGGTTGGCTTACCAGCCTGGGTGGACAGCGTCGCATTTAATTTATCAACTCCAGATCTCCAGATCTATCGTTTCCCATAGCGAGACCTTTCGTCAAAGTGAACCAATATAGCTGGCCAACAACACTTGCGTTTGAACTCCCCTTCATTCTGAAGCGACTCAAGCGAACCCTCCCGGCTTCATGCTCTGGTCCTTTTCCCATTACCGTCATGACAACGGACGGCCAGCCGCACTGCAGCAGAGTACCGGTGATGACTGATCACATTTCCCGTAGTTTTTTCCCTAGCTTTTCCCACCAAGTTTCCCTAATTGTCGGAGGGCCCATCCCATCTCTATTATCGACTTAGTCGGGGTACTAAATTGGAACAACCAGGTTTGATTGACGCGAGAGCACGAAGAGACTGTGCAAGTTGCCTGTGTCGATCCTCCAAAACTCGGGCCAGTGTCATGCAGGTCCTGCCACCCGCCAGGGCACCACGCTGCAGCTAAAAATTGACAGGGAAGGATAACAGGGTTTCTTCTGACTGGATAGGGTAGGGTACTCCGTGACCGTAGACTGGAAGCCGCCTAATTTTTCAACGACAGACGTCCTCACATGGAACATGGATCAAGCCTCGAGATTTCCTGTACGAAGCCCAATTCACACCCAAAAAGACGCAACCCCTGGTAACTTTGGCAACATACTTCTGCTGCCTGAATGTGATGATTCGTCGCTTTCTGGCACCGCTCCGACGACTGAGGGTTGCCGTTTCAGGGGCTTCCTCGCCAGCAAAGGGCTGCCCCAAGATGCCCCCCCCCCACTGAAGCAGCACGCTACCTGTCGCCAGACAAACACTACTCGGCCCTCTGGATGTCACCTAGAATGCCTAAATCCGAGTCCAGGCAGGGAGAGTGAGAGGGTAGAGAATGTGGACGGAGTCTGCTGGCAGGCACAGGCGAGCGAGGCGATGGCTTCAGTTGCCAGGAGGGGAAGAGGCCCGATTAGATGTCTCGTAGGCCTACGACGCCGCGAATTCGGATGTTGGCTCGATATTGATATCGAGTCTTGTGTTCCACCAGGAAAGTCGACTACCCCTACCCAGCTCCCTACCCAGCTCTGGACTACTATCCCACTCGTTAAGCTTAAGATACACGCCTCGTCGGCGTACAACCTGGGTGCTTTTACACAAGCACAGACACAAACCAAAGCTACCACACATGGCTTATTGCGGTCCTTACCATGGTTCTGATGTCTCACCCCCTTCGTGCCACCAGCGCCCACGAGAGCTCATCCTCGGACAAGGGACCCGGTGGGCTGGAGAGGATGCGGGTGGAAAGTACAAGTAGTGCGGATAGCGGACAGCCACTGTAAAGAGCCGCCCAGCCGATGCTGATGTTGGGAAAAGTTAGAAAGGTCGTTCTTGCTGCCAATCTGCTACTCCATAATCATTTCATAATTCTCCGGAAGTATTCCCTCGTTGCGCGCAGGTAGTGTGTGTGGTTTGCGGGTGTGAATGTGGATTGCAGTTTGATCGGCCTGGCGTTTGCACGAAGGCAGTTGAAAAGGTAGAGTTGTATGAAGGACCTCGAGTTGGGACGAAAGAGATCTGATTATAGAGTGAGTCTCTTTATCAAGTTTATCTCGGTTTCCAAGGTTGTCGTCTCTTGCTACAAGCAGGCAGGGTAATTTTCATTACCCCCCCTTTCTCTCTCTGCAACCCGAATACCGGCTCCGACGCATCATCCTCTATTTCGTTGCTGGACCTGTATTTTCCGCACCAAATCTGAACCCGACTCGACGTTGGCATGGTGGAAGTTCTCATTCGCACTGCCGTCTTTTTGTCTGTCGTTACTTCTTCAGCAAGCAACTCACTCACTCACCCCCCATTCACTCGGTGGCCCCGGCAATGCCCGCTTCAGAACATTGCTGTTTCTTTTTCCGAAAGATATAAAACAAATCGGAGCCGCATTTTCGAGCTCACGTCCCCTAACACCTGAAAGCTCTTTGTAGTCTGACTGAGCCACATCAGGACCTCGGTTGCGAATAACAGGAGCGAGCCAGTTGCCAGGAGCCAGTCGCGAGGCTGCCATTCCGGGACGTCCTTTTTTATATATCCTCTTTCTTTCCAGAAGGCCATTTGCAAAGGCCCTTTGGCGGTGGCGCTGCAGATCTCATCCTTTCGATATCCGCCATTCCACCTTCCCACTGCAACAAACTCCCACTGCTCCAGCGCACCACTTTATCGCCTTTTGACGATCCTTCTCTCTTAGCGGCATTCGTAGGCGCGCCCCAACCCCTGGCCCAGAGGTCTCACCCCGGAGAGGCTTGCGTCTGTTCGGCATTTGCATGCATTTTATTATTTCCCCGAGGACCAGATTATTCGAGCAATCAAAAGGCCTTCATATGCCGCCTATGAGCCGTCAAATTGTCTTGTCATGGTAGACTTGTCCATATTTTCGACTTCTTCAAGGACCATCCCACCTCAAGACGTCAACCATTACAACAAAGGACACTACTGGTTCTTGAGTCGTACCCACAACCCACTCGTCATTTCACCAAAAGTCCTGACTCAAAAAACGATCATCGGTCGTTGCTGTCAATCTCCCATCTAGATCTACTGGATCACCTAGCACGACGGCGCCATCCTGTCCTCGTTGCCGACTACAATTCAACAGCAGCCTCAAAATTTGATACGAACAACCAACTCAAATCACCGACTTTCAGCGGCTGGAACCAATTCGACCCCCTCCGGCTAGTGCGCTTCTTTACTCTCCAGCTACGGGAGTGAGAGGAGGACAGGACCACAAGCGCCTTCCGAGAACGCATCACTAGCCTGGAACGGGCAGTACGGTGGCATTTTGATTGTCTAGAAACGGCAAAAAGACACGCAAGAAAAGACGTGTGTAGACTGTACGGAAGACTTCTTTCATACCCATCTTCTACTGGAATCAAAACTTCCCAAGCTTCACACCACAAGACTGCAACAGCTCACTAAGCCATCAGCGGTGCTTTACGGAGCGAGACTGTAGTCTCCGAGCTATCTTTGACCCGACCTAGCTCGCTCCCCTATTAACTTTCAGCCATTCGACTGGTTGAAGAACGCCCAACGCCCAGAAGTACTCGCCCTCAAATCGCAACTCTATATTCGATACCTGAGCCTTTCTGGTGAAATTGAGTGGTAGTCACTTGCCCATTGAGTACCGAGATTCCAGGTGTTTCGACCCATGCGACTCGGTCTTTGCGCCCAACTTCCCAGATTCCCTCTTGAGGCTTCTCGAGAGAGTCAGTAACTTGGGAACGGTCGATATATCAAAGCATCGACCACCGAGCGCTCGCGGCGCACAATCGTGCCGTTTTCCCAACCTCAGAAGACCCAGCAATTTGAAACGGAGCTTGTAAAGTTGACTGACGCCTTCTAGAAGGCTTGTAACGTGGTTGACGGTGACGGTGACGGTGACGGTGACGGTGGCATTGGAAGCCACACCGTTGGGAATAAGGCCATCTGCCTCTCCTCCCCGTTCCAGGAGAAGTAAAGTACTGGTAGTCGTTGACAGCAGACGGACAAAGCATCGGAACAGGAACAGCACCGGTTCGTTCTTAACTCCCCGGTTTCCATTTGCCTTAGCCCCCTTGGAACAGACCAGGAGATCACCCCGCAAGGTCATTGCTTGCCACAACCACAAGGCGAAACCAAGGGTTGACCCAGTGTGAGACTGATGTGTGCGTGTTGACAACTCAACCCAACCAATACACGTCTGCATCGCGCCTGCGCTTGAGGTGCTGCAAAACTATACATCTGTCGCAGCCCAATTCACCCCTCCACCCTTCAACACAAGTTCATCATTGTCACTTGTCAAGCTTCACTATTGTAGCGTTAGCACTATCCCTCTCGTCCCGCTCCAGCCACACGCATAAGTACTCTCTGCTACACACCTTTCACCTCAAGAAAATTCTTCACCGGATTTGGAAGAAAACTTCGACCTGCGCAAAGTAAGAGAGATCGGTGTCGCCTGCTACCGCAACACCCTCACACTGTATATCGACGTGGTCGACTCGGCACGCGTCCATTGATCACGGTTCGAAGAAGTCCATTGTCCTCCGGAGTAAGAGACCCCAGAAAACACAGTCAAGCTGGCACTCCTACACGCGACGCCAGTCCCTTTACCGGCGGCGGCGCATCAATTCGAGTCGTTGGCGAGAAGCTCGTCGGCGGCGGGCGTGGATCGGGGCATGGACGAGAATAGTCGGCGACGAAGGCAGAATGAATCGCCATACCAAGGGTCAGATCCTCGATTCAACCAAAATGCTGCCTCTAGTCAAGGTCGCTCAGGACCGGGAGGCTTTGCGGGATCGTCGGCAGACAGGTATCGAAGTGCTGGTGGACCTTTGACGACATCTCCCTCCGCCGGTCGACCTGGAGGTTCTGGGGCAGGCGCGAGCTACTCAGGTTACTACGCAGAACCACAATCCTCCTTTGGGGCCGCCTTGCCAGCAAACAACATGCAATACCCCTCCGGCTACCAAGACCAGCGCCAGCAGCAGCAGCAACAACAACAGCAGCAGCAGCAGCAAAGCTTCACCACCTACAATACAGATCTTAACATGTACAATGTGGGACAGCAGACCCCCCAGAGCGCCGTCTTCGAATCTCCTCAGCAATTCCAGGCTCGGCAACCCGCATTACCGATCGGTTCGTTGGACGTTACAGCACCATACTTCTCAGGCGAGCCAACCAGTGCGCCAGGTCCTCCAGGTTTGCAACACCATGCCTCGTCAGGATCAGGAGCCGTCTATCAACAGCATCAACAAAGCCCAGGCGACCGCGCGCCTATGCTTCAACCTGGAGGCTACTCGACTGGCATGGCGATGGGCATGTCTCAAGGCGCACCAGACATCATTGAGGATGAATTTCAGGCCCAAGGACCAGGGATGGAAGCGGCATATACCGCATATCAAACCGCGCTCAAAGAGATATTCCAGAACATCATTCACGGCCGTCTTGCGAGTGCAGGACAGTCTCTACTCGAGGTATCCGAATGGCTCCTGGGCCACGTCGGCGATTTAGGTATGCATCTGTTTTCTTCTGTTTGATCCTATCCACTAATTCTTTTCTGATCAAGGTCTTACTGTAGACGAAGTGGCCCTCCATAGCGACAGAATCCGGCTATGGGGAGAGTTTAACACGGCATGGCTCAGCATCTTTCAAAAACAGAAAGATATGCTCGAAACGGGACATCGAATTCAGCCTCCTCAGAACCTCATGACGCAGGACTTTATCAATAAGATGGCCAAGGACTTGATACGGATGTGCGATGCGGTTGAGAAGCATGGCCTAGTCGATTACCAATATGGAGTGGCAGAAGAGCAGATCATCACAAGTAGGCATCCGCAATCTCCCCGGGAGGACCTTCGCTAATTGATACATACAGTTTTGACAGAGTGTCTTGATTTGCAAGAGTCGATGGAAGGCGGGGTGCCACAAGGACGCGCCCCACCTTGAACACTCTTCGCCGTGCCGGTGTTTCTTACTTATACCACGACGCCTTTTTCTCCGTTCGACTCCTTACCTCCATTTTCGGTCTTTTTTTCTTCTTTTATAGCGTTTCCATCTTGGTGTTGGCGGAAATTTTATTCTATGTTTGTGTTTGAAATGTACGGAAGCGTTTGATTGCATGGCATGTACGAAAGAAGCGTTTGCTTCAGGGGGGGTGGGTGATTAGGATGACATGTTGTGACGAGTTGGGAAAGAAAAGTTCTAAAGGGCAATTGCTTTCACAGGCAACTTGATTTAGGGTGGCTTTGCTTGGTGGGGGCTTATGGAGTGTTTCTGGGATTACTGGGTGACGAGGGATGGATAAATAGTACTCCAGGTTAGGAGGTTTAACTTGGAAAGCAGATCTTGCTGCTCACGGATTGTACTGTATATTTTTTATGAGGGGAATGGGGTCGTTTGCACATAAGGGTATGGTGGGGGTGGAAAGGATATGGTGGGGTGGAGTGGAGACCAATAGGCAAGATGATGTGCGAAGTTGAGAGAATCATGTCGTTTAGAGCAACTGATTCAGGTTGGAAATGTACAAGTTCTGTTTCAGTCGGTTGGTCGGTGTATAGGTATCTCACAAAGGTATTTTGTCCTTCATTCCTCTTTGAATACCGGCCAGCTGTGTATTTCATCATCCCGATCGGATAATTTATTGCTCATCGGGTCTGTTATGTCGATCGGGCTATATTACCCGTTTCCGGGATTGCTGTCCAAGCGTATTTTGCGACTTTTTCCTTTTTGTGTTGGTCTTTGCGCTTTGGTTTTTGCGTTTCGGTATCGTGAGTCTCCGGAAGGGGCTCTCCCTCCGGTTTCCGAGAAGAAAAATAGAGTATGCGGGGAGACTTTTGGGTGGAGGGCAAATTGAGACTCTGGGGGAGGCTGAGTGGGTGTGTGTGGGGGTTACCGAATTTTGTTTTGGCTTAGAGATGGCAATTGTGCATGTCGCATTTCAATTTCTAGCCTGTTGTGCTCTTCCTCTTGCATATGAATTTGATTTCTGCCTTTCGCGAATTACAAGGGGAACTGGCATGCTCTACAATATTTGATTTTACTTTTTCTAGTCTTGTCTTGACTGAGATTTGCTATTGTTGGGTCACCTGCGAGTTTTAACCCCTTTACGAATTTTCTTATTTTTTTCTATTCTTGGGTAACACCGAGGGCTTGATAGAGTCGCACGACATTTAGCTTGGAAGTCTGAAAGGTTGTGTAGCCAGGGTGTATTTGCGTGTATGATATTCGGTCGTTTTGTCTGCTTAAAGGGGAAAAGGAATGCGATGGATGTCAGAGTAGGATTTAGGTGAGTCTTTAGTTGGATTTTGTATGTTGGTAATAGCACGAACATATGTCTCTGGCGAAGGCAAAATGGGGGGGGGGGGGGGTGAAATTTTCGATCGGCGACGAGGCTTGAAAGGCTTGAATCAAAGGCATATATTGATTCCGTGGTTCCGAGAATCCGAGAACCAGATATGAGGAAATATTTAGGGGTCCTCAGAATGAGGCTTTTGGTGGTCTTGATGGTTTGATGTCGTCGTGATGTTACGTTGTAGGGCTGCGGCTAAGCGCGGGAAAAATATACGAGATCGTCGATGAGGCTGCATATGTCGTGGTTTGCTGTGGCTGGGCTGAAGGAATATAATGGTGGTGACCTCCCCTGCCATTAGGTTTCGTTTTCTTGGTCAGCGCAATAGATCTGGCGACGAGGCTGCATATTACGGAGGATAGGAAATCGGAACATTCAGTTTGGGGGATCGACGCTCAGGCTGCATATGTTTTGTTGGTCGCCCTGTGACTAGGTGGGCATATATTCAAATCCTCAAAACCTACAGTAGCTGGAAGAGGAAGACATATCGAAGGGATCGACAGATGAGGCTGCATGATATGTGGTTGTGGCTTCTCTGCAACCAAGGGGTCGGCAAATGAGGCTTGAGCCTTTATATTTCATGTATTAAGATTGACTCTACCAAGATCTGACTGAGTCCTAGGGGGAAATGATCTCTGGATATGTGGCAGGGGTTCGGCATGATTCTATTGACAGGGGCCTTGGAGAAAATAAATACCTACCGACGGGAAAAAAGAAAAAAGAGGCTTCGAGAATCTACCAGTAGTTTAATAGGAGAAGGAGAGACATTTTATGCAGGTTGATTATTGGGTGCGGATGGGGCCGAGTCGGATCTTCTTTGTGTTTTTTGCTTTTTGCTGACGAACACGAAGGCTTGGGATGGCGGGAATATGTCTCAGAGATATTCGAGGCTTGACTGGGATGATATTTATGGGAACTTGCTACTATGGTTCATCAAATGATCCATTTCTCGTATGTGTCTTAGCAGAAGTGAGGGCTGAGCTGAAAATTTGATAGGAGTTAGACAACTAGACCCCTTCGTAGCTGAGCGAGAAACTTAATGGGGATTTTTTAGACAATTTTGCGAAGATCGCTTTTCTTTAGCGGCGTAAGTGAACAAGATCATTCACAGATGTGTCTCATGTTTTCTTAAGCCTTGCACGAATTAGAGCCTTGAGTTCCTCCCCTGATGACATTGTTAAATAGAAGCCGTAGTGCAAGAGAAGCATTTCCGGCAAATATTGCAATCATTGAGAGGTGCTACTGGGCTCATAAATTTGTGGATTTTGAAAGCCGTCTCAGACGTTTAGGTGTATATCAAACAGGAGTTTTAAAAGGTGAGAGACCTGAACCAGTGCTAAAAGTCGTCAAGTAGTTCTGTAACGAATCATCCAATGTGGAACTCTAAGACTTTGGTGGGTTTTGAGGTGATTAACTTTGCTCTACCCAGGTGACAATATTCGTTTCCTTTTCTTGAAGTTATAAAGTTTTTGTTCATTGCCTCGAAAGTAGATAAAAAGACAGATGCTGTAAACATCCATCTTACTTTCGATAGTCTGGAATAAGCTGGAAGAATTGAGAGGAAAACCTTCTTGATTCTTCTACTTCCTGTAGATTCTTAGTGGGCTCCTACGAAAGCAAGCAAGTGGGTATCACAGGCCTATGCTCGTTACTCTCACCTGTTTGCCATGTCACAATACGAAGTACGAGTATTGATCTCACCTGTTTGCCATGTCACAATACGAAGTACGAGTATTGATTCTTCTTGGTAAAGTCGTTGATGCACTGCCGTTATTCATGCCTTAATTGAACATCCAGAGCAATAATAAACAAACTAGGAGACCGTTCAGCAGCTTTCCTCCTATGTCAACTTGAAATATTAGGAGTTCGAGATGTATAAAGAAGGATCTTAGAAACTCAATTTAGCTATTCCAAATTACAAGCAAAGATTTACTTACCTTCATTCTTTTACAACAGAAGCATAATTAAACAGTAGGAAAAAACATACGAGTCCAACGAAATATCATGCCTGACCGACCAGTCCAGGACGGCATAAATGCAAGAGGTGTTTCTTCCAAATGCATCCCGGGTTGTAAACCCAATTACGCCGCCCTAGACTGGCAAGAAAAGATGTGTGTGCTAGAAAGGTAAGCAATTAACACGAAGCCTGGAGACAAAAATGGGGCGGGTAAGGCAAGAGTTATCCCAGCCTCCTCCAATTTTCAGTCCAACATGCACGTACCTCTGAATATTTCATTTATGTTGTCCACAGCTCCTTTCCTTCTCTCATGAGGAGCCTTTTTGGGGGGGGGGGGGGAAAGAACCTCTCCACAGGCTGCTGTTCCCCTCATGAGGTTTTCAAGAGAAGCACCCGCCAATAAGTGTAGCAAGCTTCGGCTTTGGGGTGGTCAATTACCAACTTTCAACACCTCCATGACAAGCATATAATGAAAGGTCGAAAAAGAGATTTCGTGCCACTCATGCCACAAAAGCCATATATTCTCCCCAACGAACTGTTCATTCAGAGATGCTTTGTCAATTTAAATGAATGCTGCGGTCAGAGAGATGTGTTCTAGGTAGCTTTTGGAAGTGCGATGTGTCCCAACAGTCTTCACGTCGCAATGGTACCTAAATGGAAGACAATTGCAACGCACTTTTCAACCGCCTACAAAAGGAATGAAGAGGAAAAGGAAGTAGGAGGAAGGGCTGTATACTCGACTCACTCGCGCTTGTGTGGTTACCTAGGTAGCTTGGAGCCGTTGGAATCGGGAGGTAAGAGCGAGTACCTACTTGCTCATTGAAACCGATCCTCACACGAATCAAACTAATCGAAGAGCACAACTGTACGCAAGCTAGGCATTTAGTACAGTGTATTAACAAACTACTCAACTACTCGAGTACTACTCGAGTAGAGTAGAGTAGAGTAGAGTAGAGTATGAGTAGTAAGTTAGATGAGTAGAGTAGAGTAGGTACTCACAACTACTTAAGTACTACTCGAGTAGTCTATATATAGTCATAATATATCATTATAAGGTTAAAAGGCACCTATATAGTACAAGAAAGTAAGGGATTCCTAACTGCTAATTATAAAAGTATATTTTCTTTCTTTTGTTTAAAAGAATAAAACTTTAAAAAAAAAATCGTTAAGCCCTATACAGTGAACCGATAAGGGGCCCGAGGTCTCCTGAGGTCTCCCGAGGTCTGCCGAAGGTCGGTCTGAATTGGTCTGTACTACTTAAGTAGTACTCAAGTAGTACTCGAGTAGTGTTGAGTAGAGTAGAGTAGAACTTAAAATCCCTTGAGTAGAGTAGAGTAGTAACCACTACTCTACTCTACTCTACTCATTTAATACACTGTTAGTAAATGATCGCAAAATCAAGGGTAGTACAGACTCCATAGTGGGCACATGTATTTACTGTTTTCACAGGCAAACAGAAGACAAACAAAGTTGCTCAAAATATTCTTTATTATTATGAGCATACAGAAGCCCGTAGGCAACGGTCAAGTTCTCCAGTTCATGATCATTACACATCCTTACCACCCTAAAACGCTAAAAGACTAACCGGTTTCATGAAACATACAAGGTATCAAGTTTACTTGAAGACCTTTCCGTCAGCCCATTGGTACTCCTTACCGTTGACTGTGATTGGCTTCTCCCAAGTCCATTGGTCCTCAACGAACTGCTTGTCCTCTGGCTTGGCAGCATCAAGCTTGGTGAAAGAGTAACTCTCATAGTCTGGAGCGACATCGAAAGCGGGTAGAGCATCTTGACCACGGATGACGAAAGCACCTTGGATGACAGAGTCACCCTCAACACCGTAGACGGAAGCACATCCGAAGATGTACTTGCGAGAACCTTCAAGACGAGCGAAGAAACCACCAATAAGGTTGGAAGTCATGAAGACCTTAGTAAGCTCATCGTTATACTTATAATCGATCTTCCAGAGAGAGTACTCCTCAGCGTTGAAGTTCTCCCAGAACCACTTGAGAGCAACTGGGGTATCAGAGTTGGAGTATTGACGCTTCCACTCATCAATAGGAATGGTTGGCTTTGCAAGGGCCTCAATTGGGTGCTTGGCCTTTGGTGCAGGTGGAGCCTCATCCTCTTCTTCCTCAACTTCCTTGGCCTTTGGCTTAGGAGCTTCCTTCTTGGCCTCCTTCTTTGGGGCAGCTTCCTTCTTTGGGGGAGTGTACTTGATGGCTTCATCAATGAAGGAGAGCTTGTCAACGACAGCGGAGTAGATTGGCTGGTTGTAGACGGTCTCGTACCAACGGGTAACGTTTGGGTTCTCGGCACGCCACTTCTTGTCGAAGAAGAATTGGAAACCACGGGAGATAATACCAGCAGCATAGAGATCAGCAAGTGTGATGCGCTCACCAGCAAGGTAAGTGTTGTTTTGAAGGTGGGCCTCGACGACACCGACGGCCTTCAAAGCAGCCTTGGATGAGTTCTCAACAGCAAGCTTGTTGTATGGGGAGCGACCAATCAATGGGCCGAACCAGCCTCCGAGAGCGGTGAGGACATCGTGGTTGAAGTAAGACATCCACTTGAGAATGGTGGCATAGCTATATTGTTGTTAGTTGGGGTGAAGAGGAGGTGAGCCAATGGTGATTCAACTTACTCTTGCTTGGTCTTGCCGAGGAGGGTGGTCTTCTCATTTTGGGAGGTGACTAAAATCTGGTCAGCAATCGATTCAAAGTGGATACTGTAAATAAAAAGTGAATGATGTGAGTATGCTCAGAGTCTAATTAATTTAAAAAATCAACACGGATGATTAAGACAGGGATAACTGTATGACATTTTTCTTCATCATGGCATATATGTGGGAGAGATTGAAGTCGAACTTGAAGGACCAAGCCCAAATGTGAAACAGAGAAATGTGCGACGTACTGTAGATGGCGATGGCGAGGGCCTCGTGGAGAACGTAACCGTCGGCACCCTCGAAGGTAGGAACCTTTCCGAGAGCGTTGAGCTTGAGGTACTCGGCTGGTACTCCCTTGGAAGGCTCGGTGTGAACGATCTCAAGGTCGACGTTGTTTGCCTTTGCAACTGCTTGGATAGCAATTGAGCGGGGGTTACCCTACGGAAATGGTCAGTTACTGGTCTGCGAAGTAGTGCGACGTGAATAATAGATGCTCGTAAGCTGAGCAGAAGCTGCATTGACATACCGGATAGGTGTAGAGTTTTCCGAAAGCCATGTTTGCGGTGTTGTTGTTCTGTTGACAGAGTTGAAGAAGAAAGAGGTGGAGGGAGAGCTCGCAAAAAAATTCAAATAGTGGCGGGGCAGAAACAGCTAAGTCCGTTGTGGTCTAGCGTAGCCGCATCTCCATAGGTGGACAAAAGCGGCAGTCAATAGACATTCTTACGCGCCTCTCCTCTCGCTGTTCCATTTAATCTAGTTTCAAAAATTGAGGTCCTTTTGAATTTTCTATTTTCCTATGCAACTAGAGTACTTAACACAGATTTTCCTGAACAATATGGAGGTAGATGGAATTTACTGCCGATTTTACTGTTCGCCGCTTGCCTCCATCGGAAGACTCTCCACGTGACCTTCCCAAAAAGTTGATGCTCAGGCCGTGAGGAGGAAGGTTGACGAGCATTCAATTCTCACGCCCATCTATACAGCATACATTGGGGCGGCCATATCTTGACAATGAAGGTATCATGGCTTCCCATCAGTCTGAGGGAGAGTTTGCAATGCGTGTACTCTCCCAAACCCCTCGCGTCCTGCAGACAACAAGCTCTGAACGTCCGACCGAGACAATTCACCACAGCTTCACGAATGCGAGCCATTGCAGCCCCGGAGATCAATTTTGGAAGGGAAAGGAGGGATCCTGGGAGAGAGTCACAGGGCCGGCCAGCATATAATGATGGAAACGATGAGGAACCTGCATTCGTAGCTCGACTCTTGCCAGCATCTCCTTCATATTTCACAGCGCAACCCATTTTCACCGACGACCTTTTGGTTCTACAGAATCTTCTGACGAAGCACGCGGCACTACCTGTTGTAAAGCCAGGAGAGCACCCTAGAGTGGCATGGCGAACCCTCCCCGAATACCGAGACCGAGTGGGCGAGACTGTGAAGGCAGCCAAATACCATAAAATTGTCGAACTCCTCGCCCGCCTCAACCAGATACACCCATCCGTCATACCCGAAGAAGTACAAAACGCCCTTAACGCATACAAACGAGATATCAATCCATTCAAGAATGAAGTCAAAATTGCGCCTGTAGACAAATTGGGAAGAACATTGGGGGCTGGTCGAAGAAAGTCTGCCACGGCAAGAGCGTGGCTTGTTGAAGGCACTGGAGAAGTTTTGGTCAATGGCAAAACATTAGCGGATGCATTCGGACGTATTCATGACAGAGAAAGTGTTATATGGGCCTTGAAGGCGACGAATCGAATCGATAAATACAACGTATGGGCAATGTCAACTGGAGGTGGAACCACAGGCCAGGCTGAAGCCTTAACATTGGCAGTTGGAAAGGCATTAATGGCACATGAGCCGGCGTTGAAGCCAGCTTTAAGAAGAGGTGAGTTTCATGCTATTCTGGGACTATGATATAAGATTGCTGACATATGTACTAGCTGGATGCTTGACCCGTGATCCAAAGAGAGTTGAAAGAAAGAAGCCTGGACATGTTAAGGCAAGGAAAATGCCCGCATGGGTCAAGAGATAGATTTTGTTTGTATTATACTGTACGAAGAGATGTAGTGTATTCTGGGAAATGGGAAGTATTTCCAATCATCTGACTACAATTTCTATTTGTTTGTAGTAGCTTACTTTTGTCTTTCCACGGTTGCTTTCGTTCCCTATTCTCGAGTGAAGGCAGTGGTGGATGGGATTCCCTGGTTTGTTCGAATCTTCTGAGAGTTATTCACTCGCCCTGCTTGCTATTTTACGCTTGACTGGCAGAGAATAAACTTTCGAACCCGCCTGGGATGGTAAATTGCGCTGAAATCCATCTCAAATGTAGATATATGTGTACTTCGATGCTCTCTGGGCAGTCTTTTGCTTGGTCGTCTTAAATACTTCCCCGAATAAGGTCGCTTGATATTGTGTCAAGCTGGAAAATGGTGGTTTTTCATATTCCTTTCAGTATCTATCTCTCCCCTTTAAAGACGCCTTTTGCGAGATGTGCTTGATGATTGGTGTGGAGGCCAACAGGTCTGACAATGTGAGCGAGATCAAATTTTCGGAAACAAACACATTTAGAGCAAACTGGTTTTCTTGACGACGTGCTGTCCTGAAATCGCCGCGATAAGTAATGTCAACCCTGATTACCGCCTTACATTCTTCGTTACTGACACGACACTGAGGAACTTCTGGGTAATCTGGTTTTCGTTTTCGTTTTCAATCAGTCTCCTATTCCAACTCTTTATCGCCAAAATTCCGAACGATTCTCGAGATGTAGCTCTGTGTCAGCATTAGCTATATGGCCGGCACTTTCCAGGCTCACCGAACCATTGCAATTTGTCCAACACTTGTATCAGTTATCAAGCTGTTTATTCCGAAAAGAAATGGGGACAAAGAATGATTGTGTATACATCATGTGGCACGAGTAGGTTTTCGCTATCGCTGGCCTGACTGGCCTGCATTACAGAAAGAGTACTAACAGAGACTTTTAAATTTATTCCTATCTCCTAGACTACCTATTATTCTATTTGATTGTCTTATCAGTATTAAGTAATAAAATTGAATATAAAATTTCACAAGAGACATGCCAACTTAATTAATTTACATATATAGAACATTCTTATTAATATAAAAATTTAGATATGTAACAAAAAGATATCAGAGACTCTTACTTATTGTTATCTCTCGAAAAACTGCCGAGAGTTTAATATAGTATCTATAGTAAACTCTACTACTCTAGTACTCTTTAAAATAATATAAATTATAAGATAGTATAAATTCTAAGTTTTCTTAGCGAGCTTTAGCTAGCTTATATATCTTTAATTTTTAATATATATAAAGGACTACTAATACTATATAACTACTTTAATATCTTATTATTCTTATAACGTGGTTTACCACCGAGCGACGCACTTTCCCCTACCCTGCCACCTAAAGGGTAAAATTAAATAATCACAACATATTATATTAATTAATCTGAATCTGAATCTGATGAACTAGAAGTATCTACAGCCTCTTGACAAGTTCGTGTATTATGACTAGACTTCCTGTAGGTACTACATTGTCGCCCAGACGGCTGCCCCTCCTTTTGCCTACCCTCCTCAGAGCGCTTGTCGCGTCGAGCCTGTTCCTCTGCTTCCTTCTGAGCTAATACGTCCTGCGTATCCTCTACAGTAAGTGCCCCCCCTTGACGGACCCGAGTCTTTTTAGCCCTCCGGCGTTTACTTAGTGCTTCATTTGCCTTGTAAAGGGTATAGACTTCGGCTAATAATAAAGTCATCTTATGAGCTAACAGCTCTATACCCTTAGCTAATACAGCTACTATCTAGAAAATAGGGGTTAGCAAGCTTCCTTGATGACGTGTAATCTGATTCTTAACTAATGTCGTCTGTAAAAGAGTATTAGTTAGGTTGTAAGGAAGAAGTCTATAAGACCTAAAGGTTAATATTAGTAGAGAGGGTCTATAGTACTATATTTCGCCTATATATTCTCAACTAGTTAATACTACGCGCTAATAAGCTCTAGATCTTTATACAAGGCTCTTTAGAAGTCGTAAACGTAATTAAAACACGTCTTTAACTCTAGTTATCGTTAAATAAATTGATATACCTAGTTCTTACTAGCGCATAGTACCTCTTAAGATTTAAGTAGGAGATTTACTATATCTTCAACACTAGTTAGACAGGGCGTAAATCCTCTTAAATCTAGATTAAGTATATATTAAATAATCGTGTCCTTCTCTAAGTTATTCAATTTGTAATAATTAGCTTTAATTTTAGGGCGATGGGTTTAGCTAGCTATTCTATGTCGAAGTGTTGCTTTAGGGACCTTGTAGATCTTTGCTATAAAGTGTTTACTTAGCTTTTTAGACGTTCGAATAGCCTTGATAGCTAGAATGATTCGTACTTCTTAGGTTTGAATTTCCATAATAAATGGTTGAAAAAACGCGTCTTAAAGTTATAAGGAGTGGGGTAGAGAAAAGTGCGTCGCTCGGTAATATGCGTCGCTCGGTGGTAAACCACGTTAATCTACTTTAAAATACTTAATTCTTTTAGTAACTCTATAGTTTAAAGAATTAAATAGTTCTATATAAATAATAAATCTATAATATCTAAAAATTTCTATACTTGTCTATAAATACTTAAGATAAAAATAGAACTTTTCCCTTTTCGTAATAGCTTTTCATCTCCTTATTTTTCCTATTTAAATAATATAAAATTATCTAAAAAATGTCTATCGATTAGTAAAACTAATATTAATCTATCTAAAAGACTTTAAGTATAGTACTAAAGTTACTCTCTTATATTAAAGATTTTCATTATATACTTGTAGATATACTTATATACCTATCACTTTATAAAAACAACTCTAAAGATTAAATTTATTTCATCCACTTTTCACTTTTCTACTATTCCAACGTTTTTTTCTTATAGTAACCTATCTCTCGTACCTCTCCTTTAATATTTGTCCCAACAGCCTAGTTATAACTAAATCGAGATACCATAAACCAACCATCGGGTCACTAATTGTTCCGTCATCACACTACTTAGCTCTCTTCTCAACACTAACATCCCACTCCCACCTTTCCTCCTCTCCCGCGGTAGTTTCTTCACGTATAGTAAATGGCACCCTAGGATTCACATTAAGCATCAAACACCAAAGACGCAAAAAAGATATTAGTTCAGATACTATAATTATCTCCCCTCTCCAATCTTCCCCTAAGCCGATGATCACTACATATGCCATGCTTATGATTACATATTCATTCAAAGACCCCTGCCCCTGCAAAAAAGAGAGAAGTCAATCTCCTCAAAGTGCCCATTCACTCAGGTCATCCGAGGGAGTGACGAAGGGTTCATCGATCCGTTTTATGGCGAAGTCGCTGCAGAGTATACTATTGATAGACAAAAAGAGTTAGTCATCGTCTCCCAAAAGAAAGTGTTTCGGTGCGTCGAGATCGTAGAAGTGAGGGGCAGGATAAAAAAGAGAGAGAGAAAAAGAAAGAAAAAGAAGAACATACCAACTCCCAGCCACAAGCCCATCCAACTCGGCAACCATAGCCTCCCTCTTCTTCCCCGTCACCATCCCCTTACTAACCAACATCTGCACCTCCCGAATCCTCTTCCCCATCGCCACCCCAACCTGCTCCATAACTTTGCGCCCTAGACAATCACTATGAAAAGCGTGCTGACAGGGAAACACAAAGAATTGTCGACTCAACAGTGGAAGACTGCATACATAGCATTTCTCCCCGGGCTCCACAATGGCATATCGCTGATCGAGGGCTTTGATGTCAACCTTGATGTTACTCGCCGTTTGCGACGACTCATCCATTTCCTTCTTGAGAGCCTCGATGTTACGCGAGTAATCCTCGAGGGCGGTGCAGATTTCCTCTTTGAAATCGTCGATGACTACGAAATCGGGGAAGAAAGGGATGAGATCTTCGATTTTGAGGAGGTCGCATCGTTTTAGGAACTCGATTGCAGTTTTGATCCCATTACTTTGCGAGATGACTTTCTTTGCAACAGCAAGCCAGAGTTTCTTCCTCAAAGGCGGGTCAGAGACGGGACGATCGGCGATGATAGATGCGAGATCTATCTGTGAGTGCGCAAGGGCCAGTTCAACAGCTTGAAGGTATTGGCCCATGGTGCTGTAGATGAAGACACATGATTGGACGCGTGAATGTTGGATACAGAGACGGAGGGCAAAGTCAGCGTCGAAACTTGGTTCGTCACCTTGTGATTCGAGGTAGGCGAGGAGGCCAGATTCATCTTTTGAGGAGTGGGAGGCATAGATGGAGATTAAAGTGTTGTGTACGGCGGCATCGGTGGAATTAAGTTGGTTAATGACATGGAGGAGGTACCGAATTGCTTGGTTTTTTGAAAGAGGCCCTTGGAAATTTCGATCGTAGGTGAGGAGCGCAGGAATGAGGTTTCGAGCTTTGAGATCTGAATGTCTCATGAGGATATCAACGAGATCTGTGGCGACATGTGTGATGAGGCCACTGCTATAGCGGTAGAAAATTTCAGGATCTGTCTGCTTCTTGAGCACATCAAGAACCTCCTTCCATCGCTCTCTTTGCATCCAGTAAGCTAAAACATAATTGTAATCGTTTACTGCGCTGGCAAAGTACAAAAGCTCCTCTTCTCGACCATGACTGCTGATAATATCATATGCTGTTTTTTGATCAAGATCTGATTTGTGTTTCTTCACAAAGTCTTGAAACTCTCCACGGATAGTCTCTAGCTGATCTTGGGTTTGAGATGTGTTGAGTGTCTCTGATAATTCCGCCTTGGTTATGATGGTGTCATCTAGGGAATTGAGTTTCGACATGAAAACTTCCACGAGCCAGCTCGCAATCATCATACGCTGCATAATCGAGGACTTTTTGTATGTAGTGATTTTCGTCAAAAGATACTTTCTCAAAGCATCTTGTTGATCGCTGTCCACAAATGTTAGAGCCACTTGCTCGAAAGGTTTACTGCTCTTTCCGTATACGCCTGCAGCCTCAAGATACGCGCCTTTGGTGATGAGATAGTCACCAGAAGCTGTCGCCACTGCATCCTTCTGTGCCGGATTCCGAGCATATCTCAAAGCTGCGTCAAAGTGTTCTGTTGCCAACATGACTTTCCAAACATCGCGATCTTCGTCTGTGACCACAATTTCGAAAATCTCTTGCGCAGTAAAGAGCCAAAATGTGTTCTTTTGCTGATCTGCAAATAATCCTAGAGCTTTTTGACCTACGTCCAACACAACTCGATCGAATATCACCCTATCATCCAGTCTGTTGACAGCGACGACGCGGTTTCCAATCAGATGTAAAATATGCCATTGTGTCAGAGCAATAGAGTCCACGGGATCTGCGGCTGCCTTTTTTCTCCCACTGGGTGCCTCTGCCACAGGTAGTTGGGATCTAGGTAACAGTTTTGCTTCACCAAATAACTTGGTGCCTAGCTCAGGTGCCGCAGGAGAGGTGAGTAATCGGCCATAGTAAACACCCTGTGATGACAACCACGCAAACACTCGGTCCGGAGTCAAACTTTCAAAGGCATTCAAATCTGGAGGATCCGGGGAAACAACAAGCGTAGAGGGTGCGGCATTTGAAACTTTCGATATCTCATGGACCGTCGGTTGCTCCATTTCAAACAATTTTGTGAATATAGAAGCCCCCCCTTCATGTGTGACCTTGCCAATCTTCCCAATCAAATGTAGAATCCTGCTCTGCGTCGTAATCAAAACCCTCCGTACATCAGGTTTCCCAGTGACAAGGTCCACCCACAACCCAGTTATCGGTCCATCAGAGAGCTTCTGTAAAGTCTTGAGGTATTTATCCTCTTTCCGGTAGAATTCCGTTGACGTCTCGATATATCCCTCGTAAATATTCCCATCAGACGCCCCGATCAAGATCTCTCTCGTAGAAGCTGTAGGCAGGGAAGGATTCCATCCTATCGATTCGATCGCAACGCCCCGTAGTCGCGATAGGGGTGTGGGTTTCTTCGATTGCGTATGGAGGTAATAGTTCTCCCCAAGGGCCGTACAGATAATCAAATGCGAAGCGGTGGGGTCAAGAAACATGCGCCGGATAACGCCTACTTCAGAAACTCTCTTGGGTAAATCGATGTCTAACAAATTCTCAGCAAAGGCACATGGCACAAGAACTCAAACCTTTCTCACCATCGATATCCGCCGGGTTATCAAGGTCTATGCGGAGTATTCTACCATTCGCAAGGGCTAGGACAAGGACATTGTTTGCGACCTGGGCAGCCACGAAATCGGAGGCTATGGGGAATTGGAGTTGAACGGGTTCAACATTGAATATGGGCAGGGCATTCTCTGTGAGATCCTGCAGATTTCTTGCGGCTACATAGCCGTTTGACGGGTCGAGAGCCATTCGACGTGGTGAGTGAGCTACCTCATGGTCCTTGTGGAGTTGACCGAGGCTGCGTATGAGGTCCAAGGCTGATAGCTTTCGGTTGAATAGTTAATCCTATGCCGAAAATTGGCACCTTGAGGCCTAAGGCACCTACCAGAAGGTCACGTGAATATGTCACAACAAATGACAAAACTCCTGGATCCTCTCAGCTTAGGTTTACAGTCTCAAAATAATTTCCTGAGAGTTCTCTGAAAATCACAAATAAAGAGTGGAGGGCAAGTACAAACCCGGTATTCCGCCACTACTCCGTATATCACAAAAAAATAATATCAAAATCTATTTTAAGCATCACCCCCAAACCTCCAAATCTCGTCCACCAAAAGAAAAAAGGCACATGCGTACAATAAAACAGCCGCCCAATCTCCCGCAGGCAATCATCTATTTCATGCATATACACCATGTCCCGATCAAAGACCCGACGGACCAAAAATACCACTCGGAGATCGGGCATGAAAAACGATCAAATTAGACATGTATCAAAACGTGGGTACGAAGTTGTCGGAGTACGTATGTATAGGGATTTTTTTAAAAATATAGTCATGCATGCTGTCAGGTATGTATGGTGAGGTGAGATGGTTATTGCGAGTAGAGTATCAACACATGGCGATAGGGAAATATGCAGTCATTGTCCGAACCTGGAATCCCCCAACTTTAGAAGGGCGATAGTAATCCTAATCATGGAGAAGCTTGATTCTTCTTTTTCGAGAGAAAGGGGAAAGTCTTACCTAGGGCTTTCTCTTTCTCACCTTGCTGACCACCTTTTCTCATTTCTCCATACTTTCCGTGTTGTTTTTTTGGGGAAATTTCTAAAACTCCAACACCCCCCAGAAGCTGGGTTCATCACCAACAATTACGCATCGCATTGCATCTCCCAAAAAAGGAGTGTCGTCGTCGTTGTTGTTTGACATATTCTGCCGGCAGTGCATGTTTCGTTTCAAAGAATGGTTGACCGCCAGAGGGCTTGTGCACATGGAAAGTTTGTTCAAACTTCAAACTTCAGAGGAACATGTGGCTCAGTTGCGTGGCCTGCGTTCTTTTTACGACTGTCTTGTTTTGGATTCTTTGATGCTTGCCTCTCTGTGCTCTCCTCTCCCAAGGAATCGGTTGCGAGGGAGCAAATAAGGTCAGAGCTTTTTTGTTTGTGTTGGAGATGGAATCACGAAATCCTTCGTACAGAGCTGTAGGTACTCGTACGGAAGAGTGTACATATGTCCCCACAGAAAGACTAATTTAGGGTTTCACAGGATTGTCGGACCTTGGTAACGTTCCAATTCCCCCTGAGGCTGACTTGTTGAAATCGTAGGACTCCGAGGCTGTGTAACTGTAACTGTTGACTTATGAGGGAAAATTTGATATCAAGAGAAAATAGGTTCGAGGAGAGGTTAAAGTGTTTGAAGCTCCTTGTTCACTCCGAGACCATAAGCGCTGGCATCAGATTGATGGAGGCTTGGCAATCACTGAGATGAACGGGAAGATGATACGAGTATGATCAACTCAGATCATCATTTAATGTCGTCGTTGATGATGCCGCGAAATGAGATCTTCATCATGAAGCACTCTTCATGGCACAATCTTTCGGACGATTTTCCCGAATGATGACCTCACATTAAGTGGTGATCATTGCTGCAAAGGAGGGGCACCGAGAGAGTGCGGAGGACCAGCGGAAAACTGTCCCAAAAAAAACTCAATGTGGAATTGAAGCTTCGTCAAATGGAGAGCTTGGGGTTTGAAGCTTTTGATACTGAGGTAATTTATCACTAACGTCGCATGTGATGTTCAGAATGTGGTGAAGGACTTGGAGTCGGGGTTGACAAAGTTTGTTTGATTTCCGAAGCACCCCGCACTGTGAGTCGATCTCGAAGGATGCTGCTTGCTCAAGGTGCCTGTCGATGCTGGGTTTGTTTGTTGTGGGTGCCGAATTTGCCCTAAACCTAAGGTTTCTTGACCGTTCTTCACGTTTGTTTGGATTCTCACGAGCTTTTAGTTTCAAACATGGCTCGTTACAGCTCGCCCCCTTTCGGGGATGGGGTGGGTCACTCGGCGTTGAGGTTGTTTCAACCCTTCGAAAATGGGCGCGAGACGATTGGCTGAGGGGGATCTCCCCATTTTCGGCTTCCAAAGCGGGAGGTGTTCGATTGGCGATGGATGACGATAGGGATGGCGGTTGGCTTGCAGATGATTCAACGTCTCGGTCGCCACGAGTGACTCTTGAGAGTTGAGCGGGAGTGAGGGGGGTGATGGTTGAGTGAATTTCAAGTGAGGGTGGGTAAGAAAGAGGAGAGCGTGGGAGGACGAGAAGAGGTATTTGAAATGTTTGTACAGTATCCAGTAGTATATACAGCATGCATATGTACATGTAGGGTCACGGTGCTATCGGCCCCCAAGCTAGTCTTGCCATTTGACGAATCGACGAGGTGCTTTCAGCCTCTGCATCGTGACCGTGACCTGCCATCAGTGCATCGTGTCGTTCCTAAGGACTGCAACCACCTGTTCGCCACGAGCCTGGATGATGGTGGGAGAGATGTGTCTCGACAGAAAACGCTCGAACGTTGGCGGTCAAGAGGGCAGAGAGAAGCTCGTAAACTCTGCTGGGCTCTCTCAAAGGTAAGGTAGCGCCCTGTAAGGTCCGGCGCAAAGAGCATACATGCAGTAGCCAACACTTCAGTCTCAGCCTTTCTTCTTGCCGTATCAGATAGAGGCGTGGTGTTGATGGGCAATTATCTCTCAAACACAACAACACGGCGCTGCTGATGGGGCGTGTTTGTATTCTCAGGCCATGAAGAGGAGAAGAGTTGGTGTTGTTTCTCTGTTTTGTCCTAAATAGCAACCCGTCAGCGAGATTCAAGTTCCAATGTTCAAAGGGACGTGGGGCTCACGGACTGACTTGGCCCCCCTGATGGATAGGAGACAGGCATCGGAGCTTGTCTTGGATCTCTAAAAGCGGCAGTATTAAGGAAACTCAGTATAGGTGTGGTTGCACACGTGAACTTGATTCTTCTAGAAAGTTGGGTAAAGAGACTGCATTCTTCTAAACATTTAGGGCAATTCCCTTGATTTGCCCTACATGGATGGAACAACGAGGACGAGGCAGGTACGAACTTGAAGTACCTATTTACAGCATGCCACTTTTACTCGATGTAGCTTGTGCTGTGCTGTGCTGCGCTGCGCTGCTTCTCCTCAGTGGCCTCCAGCTGGTGGCCCACCACTCCCGCCGCTTGTCAATCGAACCTCCTTGCTCACGTTTCAGACTACCAGGCTCACCAGGCTACCCTGCGCAACTGTGCAGGGACTGCTTCGCTCTGGTGTCTGATTTGTCCTCCTCGCACCAGGAATTTATCAGCAGCGCCAGTGTACCAGTGTGCACCCGCAGAAGCCTGTAGAGTACCCTAAAGGGTGCTAAAAGGCACTAAAGGGCCAGCCTCTAAACCACCACGCCATCCGCCATCCGCCATCACCCATCCGCCCTGCCTCGCTCTTTGTCTTTATCCCTCCTCCTGTTGTCAGTTGTGAAGAGAAGAGGAAAATCCTGAAATTATTGGAGCATTGTTTCGCATCGTTCTCGCTCGTCTTTATCCTCGGAATCACTGGTTTGATTCCTCGCCTCGCATCTAAAAGTCTCTCCACTTGCACCTGCGCAGCACTCTTTCACTTTCGGCTCCCCGATCCAGGTCCAGTCCCCAGTCGTAAATTTTACCTCCCAGGTTCCCTTCTGGGACAATCTGATCCACCAGCGAAACCCGAAACACTGCCTCGTCGTTCAAGTCATCGTTCACCCAAAAGGCAAAGGCAATTGGAAAGCCAAAACCTCCCCTCCCATCCTCCTCTCCTCCTCTCCTCCACACTGTCCACATAAACAAGAAGAGCCCAAGAAATCATCCCCGACCACCTCACCCCGGCACACGCAAACAAACGTCAGCTTCCCTCCTCTTACACTGCCGGTCCCACTCCTACCCTACACCTACTTCTATCGTCGTCTTCGCTCTCACAACTTCCATCCGACCTCTCGTCACCCTTCTCTCACCACCCGCCAACCGCCCTCTCCCTCACCTTCCGACACCCTCGACTAACCCGTACCGTACCTTACCTCACCAAATCCTATGCATCACTAACATTCCCTTCACAATGGCCATGTTAGCTTCCAAAACGCCCTTCCCGGCCCCTCTGCTCTCCAGCTCCAACCTTTCCTCCTCCTCACAGTCGGTCGGTCAGTCAAGTCGTCGAGCACCCGCTGTCATGACCTCAAGTCAATCCTTCGCCAGCCCTACCGAATCCGAGTTTTCCGACATGGACGGTCCAGAATCAGCAAAGAATTGGGATGAGGAGAAGGTGTGTGACTGGCTAAGGATTATCAACTGCGGCGACTATGAGAAGCTATTCCGAAAGAACAACATCACGGGCAACAATCTGCTGGAGATGGACAAGGCTGTTCTGCAAGAGATGGGGATTGAGAAGATTGGAGATCGCGTCCGTCTCTTCCTTGGCATCAAGAAGTTAAGAACCAAGGCATACGCGAACCAGAAGAAGAGAAATAGGGTGAGTGACGATGGCCTGGCTGACTGCGTGAAGATCAAGGCTAATATGCATAGGATTCCTTTGCTGGACTCGACCCCTATACACCATCATCTTCTGGTTCCCCTCGACCTCCTACCTCTGGGCGCCCGATGCCAACTCCTACCGCCAACAAAAGATGGTCCACATACGACGGATTCAATCCTTCGACGGCTACCATTCCAGAGAATGCAAAGTCTCCATCGCGACCAAACTCCCCAATGACGGCGACAGAAGTGCGCGCTGTTCGTCAAAATAGAAATCCCGTCATGAGCCCAGCGGAGATGGCAAGAAGGGAACACATTCAACAGGGCTATTTCAATAATTCAAGCGGGCCTACAAGTGCAACAACGATCAACGGCCGACACCCCGGCACCCCTGGGGATGGTCCACAAACCGCACGACTAATCAATACACATACACGAGGTACAGCCGCGAATGGATCCATCGATGCCGGATCGGTCATGGCACAGCTTCCACAGGGACAAGGCCTGATCCGAGTTATTTCTTCGGGCGGATTAACAAAGGTATTCAGGGTCGCCGATTGCAACTCATGTGACGATTTTATGAGACTAACACTGAGGAAATTCGGAGCTCGGGAAGATCACGATAGAAATTATTGTTTCTGGGTGCTCAGCGGACTGAAGCCCGATCCAAATCAATGTCGCCGGCTGTCGGAAACAGAGTTGTGGAGAATCATCAAGGATCACACGCGAGGAGAACGAAATCGTCTCATTCTCAGAAAGATCCACCAAGGAGAACCTGGCGAGGCCGAACTTACACGTGCATCTACCATTGCTATGGAAGAGATCAATGTCAACCACGCCAAAAACATTGAGAGGGGAGGGAAGGCCGGGAAGATTTTGGGCGAATCATATACCGAGGGGTTAAGGAATCCTCAACAACCACTTTCCCCAGCTTCATTTCAGTCGACCGGCTCCGCGGTATCGGCAGGAGAACGACAACAACACTTTGATAATGCAGCGATGGACCTTGAAAGAGGGGCAGTCGATCACTCACGACTAAGGGAACCAACGAGAAGGCAAGCACCTGGTAGTGGAAGCGGTGCTATCAACAAGAAGGGAGGCGTCCTTCGCCAGTTCTTCGGGCAAAGACCTCCAAGTGAGCTCATCACTTCGGACTTGACCACTTACTTCCCGGATCACCCACGAGAAGAAATCGATCGTACAGCTCGACTATCTCTTCGAAGATCCACCCGCCTCAGCAAAGTCAACAGTCGTCTGAGTGTTGCAAGCAATCTGAGCTTTGCTTCAAGTGTTGGGGATGCCCCGCCAATGCCCACTATCGCTGATACCTGGTTGAGTGGAAATGGTAGTCACCTGGCCAAGGTTCGGCCGTTGGATCTATCGAGAGGTGGCAACCGGTACAGAGACTCCACAGCCTCGTCGTTACTTGAGCCATTACAGGAAGAGTCACCGATCGAGCCCAACCGAAAGTCCTACGTCTCCTTTGACAGCGGCAGTGGATCAGATACCACAAACGTCAACGTCACTGACCCCGATGGAAATACACAAAGCTACTTTGATGAAGTTAGCACAGACGCCAGCGGATCATTACGAGATCTTAGCCAGGCTTTGGATGATGATGGAGAGGATGCGGATGAAGAGCTGCAAAGCTTTTTGGCTGGTGATTCCTGGGATGATAGTAAATGGATGAAGGGTGCACTCATTGGACAGGGTTCCTTTGGAAGTGTTTACTTGGCTCTTCACGCCGTTACCGGAGAGCTGTTGGCTGTCAAGCAGGTGGAAGCCCCTGCACCAGGCGCCAACGATTCGAGAAAGAAGAGTATGATTGACGCGCTGAAGCGTGAGATCAGTCTTCTCCGCGACCTTCAGCATCCCAACATTGTACAATATCTCGGAGCAAGTTCTTCTGCGGAGCATCTTAATATTTTCTTGGAATATGTTCCTGGTGGATCTGTTCAGACAATGCTCAACTCTTACGGTGCTCTCAGAGAGCCACTTATTCGCAGCTTCGTACGACAAATCGTCACCGGACTTGCCTACCTACATGGCCGCGATATCATCCACAGAGATATCAAGGGCGCCAACATTCTCGTCGACAACAAGGGTGGGATCAAGATTTCCGATTTCGGTATCTCAAAGAAGATGGAGGCATCGAATATCCTGACTGGAGCCGCCAACAACAAGAATCGACCATCGTTACAAGGTTCCGTATTCTGGATGGCTCCTGAGGTCGTCAAACAAACATCTTATACCCGAAAGGCGGATATCTGGTCTCTGGGTTGTCTAGTCGTCGAGATGATGACGGGAACACATCCTTTCCCTGATTGCTCGCAACTCCAGGCCATCTTTAAGATTGGAGGTGCTAAGATTAGCCCCACCATTCCGGACGATGCTAGTGAGGAGGCAGTCACATTCTTGCAGCAGACCTTTGAGGTTGAGCATGTCAAGAGACCCAGCGCTGAGGAGCTGCTGTTTAGTCCTTTCCTCAACCCTATTACATGATCGCATACACACTACGACACACAATTTCCTTGTTTTTATTTTTTCCTTCACCGAATCTGGGGCTTGCATTTGGGGGATGTGGTAATTGCATAGCATATATCTTTGGAGGGTTTTTTCCCTTTTTTTTTCTTCTTCTTTTTTTTCCGGTTGATAACCATTTCTCTATTTGTATAAAAGACTTTACTTCTTTTTGATGTTTACATGAAAAAAACACACACAATGTTCTGGTTAGAAAGGCATGATGGGGGTGGGATGGGAAATGGCTAGATGCCAGTATGAGGAAGGGAGGGGGGGGGGGTAAGAAATGGGGATCCAGAAAGCTGGGCTTTGCCTGGCTGGGTTAAGGTTGTGGTAATTCTTGAGGAATTCTTTTGGATGGGTGTATGGGATGCATGGATGGGATGGATATTTGGGGCTATATTTTTTTTGTATAAATAAATATATGAGGGGGATATGGGGAATGAAAAGATATGATGAATCTCAATTTTTGATGTTTTTCGATGTTTTGGTGACTTGACCTGGATTGACTTGATGGGGTTTCTTGGTGAGGAGGGAGGGTAGAAGTATCTCGAGGTTGTGTAGAAGAGAGAAGCGCGAGGAAACTCTTTCCTTACTCTCGTACTTATAGTCTATTCGTCTAGAACTTGAAAGATGAGAATCAAGTAGGTATAGATCTGGTGGATAGCGGATTAGATAAGTAAAGCTCTATATAAGAAGATGCTTACCTTTCTACTTTATTTCAGTTGGTTTTTTGAACTATTTTTAGTATTCAGAAAGTTATATTTTATAAAAAGAGATTTCATCTAGTTTTAGAGAAGATCTATTCCAATAGATAGAATTTATAATAATAAAAGAGATCGAGATTCGCCACGTAGTATTTTCCAAGATCATAAAAAATCGAACCAAAAAAACCAATTTCAAACTCTAAAACTGCAACCACAACCGAAACTAGCCAAAAAAAAAATGTTGAAAAAATCCCCAAAAAAAAGAATTCAGAATGACCAACGCAGGGATCGAACCTGCAATCTCTTGATGCACGTGATTTGGATGATGAAGTCCGAGTCTGATCGTAGTCAAGCGCCTTGCCATTGGGCCAGCCGGCCGATTGTTGTTTCTTGTTTTGTGGCTGATGGCTCGCTATTTGTGGTTAGGAGGGTGAATTTCGGAGGTTATGGGTGGTTATAGACTGGGAAGGTGGGGTGGAGTGGGGAGGGAAAGTTTAGGTTTTATTAATGTCTAGAGAGTTGTTATTTAAGAGAGAAAGTTTAGAGAGATAGCTATATTGGGAAATTAGATAGATATACTAAGATCTTTTATTCTTTTCGTAGTTTATAAATACTTTTTCTATTTATCTAAGGGTTAGATATTTACGCGAATAGAAAAAAAAAGCTAGTTAAGAGGTTTCTATTTAGATAGAATCATTCTTATATATAAAAGTTTTTATAGTAGTTTTTCTAAAATAGTTTAGAAGAATCTAGAAATTAGCTTCTCGATTCTTATAAGTAGTATCTTAGTATAATACGTTAAAAGATCGTAATTATTTTCTAATTAAGGATAGAAGATTACAAAAGAGGTGGAGATTCCAGATTGACTTAACATCTGCCCTATAATAATAAATCTATCAATTTTATATGCGCAAGCTGTCGATCACATGAATAATAGCGCAAAAGTAATGATCATAAATATTACCAGAAACATACCCCCATCACCGCCCCAAAAAGAGCAAAACCTCTATACGCAAGCAATGTCAGAGTCCATACTCTTTACAGAAGTGTACGCGAGCCTCTCGCAAAATGGGATAGAAACCAGATGATGCTAATTATCGAAATTGCCCCCGGTAAAAGAGTGAAGGAAAACAGTAGCGGCTGTTTAATTTTAACCTCTTCCTACTGAATTTTGGGTTCAATAAGAATCCGACAACGCCATAGAATAACGCATTTCTCTTCCTGCGTCTACTATTTCTCGAGACCTTACTAAATATACGGTGGAGTATCGTGGGCATAACAAGTTTCCGAAAGAAAGATAAAATCCCATACTAGATGACTGTAAGTCCAAATGTAGCTTATCCGTAAATTTCTATTTGATCTCCTCTGGTGCGGTACGACGTAGAAACAGTAAAGAAAAGTTGGGCCATTGCAGAGGTAGTTGGAGGTGGAGTATTAAGCATGACTTTGTAGGAATGTTCTAGATAACTTGAGGTAATATACAATATTTTATAAAATACACTTAAAAAGTCCCCTTCCAAATCCCATGAAACCAGAATTAGTGCCAAGAGGGCAGAAGATTAGACAAAAGCACCTTTCTTTCTGTTCAATCTGCTCTGTGGCAGAGGTCCATGAACTTCCTAACTGAACTTACAATTGGCCTGTTCGTACCCTTGATTACCACATTTTCTCGCAAATGTATCCATCTCCAGCTTCCTCATCCAGAAGACATTCTATTGTGGCTTTCGTTTGTCGATTTGATTCTGAGTTTTTTCGCTCTGGTCGTTGTCTCAGGCCGGACGGATGATATGTAAACTTCTCGGAATTCTGACTTTGCTGCTCTAGATCATGTTGCTAGGGAAGGCATATAGGCACAACGAACTCCGTCAAATCTCTAGAATATCATTCAATTCTTCACTTTGAGAAAGCCGCTAGCTACCAGTTGTTGGCACTCTTCTTGGGTCTGTTTATATAGTTTCGGATCGAGGGGGGTGGCGCGAGGTCTAGTACTACATCCCGGCAGACTCTCGGACTCCGCCGCAAGATCCTCTAGCCGCTGGTAGTTACCATACCAGCATTTCCGTATAATGTTGTCTAAAGCATCAGCGCCTAATAAGGGAAAAAGCATTAGCTGGAGAAGTTTCCCTTTGGCCTCGCCAACCTGCGGTCCGAATATCGCATCGTCGTATGGTTCGTGGCTACGCGTTATTAAGTATAATAGTGACCCGATAGTAAATGAGTTGTATCTCACGCTATTTTCCCTAAAGCTCCTACTTTCATCGCCTACTTCAGGACCTGGGCAACGAGCCCACGGCGGCGCGCAACCAGAGGCTCTCGTTCCAATCTTCTCCACGTTATCAAAATCGGTGAGCTTAAGGTGATCGTCGCCGGCAAAAATAATGTTCTCTGGGCGAATATCGGTATGGGCATATCTAAGAGATTCGAACTATGCTACGGCACTCGAGAGTTCCATAATCCATTGTTCGACAAGCTCGGTCGGCCCTTTAGCTACGATCTTTACTAGTCGACCTGATGGTCTGTCTGGCTCGCGGAGTTGATATTGTTGTAGGCGGGCAAACAGATTTCCCCCGCTGTATAAAGCTAGAAAATTGGCGTTTGGGAGTCGTAGAAAGCTCCGAGAGATATTAGGACATATTGAAGGTTGTGCCTCGAGAAAATCGTAGATTTCAATCTCAGACGCGAACTTTTGGGACCTATACTCATCGTGGGTGCCTCCGCTACGAAGAGTCTTCAAGGAAATACGTTCGTTGACCCTGGACACGTATCTAATTGCTCCAAGGGATATGAAGATACCAGGAACCTTGAGAACGGTATGTTTCGTCATAGACACTCCTTAATCTCGGCAACAGATGTAACGGAGCGTAATAAATGTGCGAAGAGGATTCTGAAAAGACAATGTCATGGGAGAAATTCGGTGGTTGATTCTATCCAGACACTAGCGGCAGCACCGCTTAACCTCATCTTAGCGTAGTGGCCCCTAGATGAGACGTGCTTTCGAACCCCCATATTATTTCCACGGTATCACTGTGCTATTCTTATTAAGAACATGACTACAAAGTCCCTTCGTCGTGGTGATTAATTCCTGACATATAGAAGCTGAGAGTAATGCTAAAATATCTTATTAGTGTTCTTCTCACTAAAAGGAGCTGGATGACTTACGCGGCCGACTTTTCGAAGTGTACTGCCGATATACCAGATATGCTGCTGAGAAACTTAGCTTTACTTAAAATCCTAGCGTTTGTAGGTTAACCTTAGTACCGCTTAAATTTATACTTGTAGACCTACTTTATATTTGTTCAATTAGTTCAAGAAAATAAAGAAGCCTTACGGATGTGAGAGGAATATATCCCGATCTTTCTAAGTAGCAGATTACTATGACTTTAAGAGTATGATTTGCCTCTGATTTATTACTGTCGTCACATGGCCATCTCTCTGTTCACAAAGGGCGGTTGGAGAATGTACTCCACCCTCCAAGTACAATGACATGTCGCCTTCATGTAGATAAGAAGACTGAGACTCCATCGCGGATATGTTGGAATTAAATCCCTGTTTCTACACTTGACAAGACTTAGATGTGGGCAGCAAATATTTCAATCTAATTCACTACCCTTGTGCGAGGTCGTGCAACCTAACGAGCCCGCAACTACGGGTCTGTGCGTACAAGGCATTTTGCACCTAAACAAAATTATCAAGTTCTTAAAAATAACAATGTAAAGTAACTAATGCGTACTTTATATAATTTCATTGCGATGTACGATAACTTGGAATTAATAAATATCTCGGTGGCTCTAAACTTTTGAAGTGATGGTCACGAATCTTGGACTTAAAGCCCTGAAGAGAGTTTAGCGGGGCTTGGAAGATGCCCTGTACGCACAGACCTGTGGTTGCGGGCTCGTAAGGTAACGTAACACAAACTAGCTATATATATATAGAAGTACTAATATAATCTATAACTCTAATATATCTAATAAAATACATAAGTAATTCTCTAGAAGTCTATATATAAGACTTTTAGCTCTCTTTAAACGAATATCTTATATCTTAATAAATATACTTTAGTAATAATCTAGACTAAGTTAGATATCTAGAAAACTAGATTAAGCTATAATTATATATATAAGAATAAGTCTATAATTAATAAAAATATAGTTACTCTATTATAAAAATAGTCTCTAGATTAAATAGTATTTATCTAATACTCTCTATTACTAAAAGTCTAAAATCTTTCTCTAACTAACTTAATTTATTTAAAAGATTTTAAGTTTTTAATATTAACTAATATTATTTAATAAATTTAAAATATAATTTAATTAAGTTAATTACTCTATATAATATTTATTAGTACTACTTCGAGTAGTATTAGTATTACTTATAGTAATAATATATATATTATTAATTCTATATCCGGAAACCGGGATTATCTAAAAAGAGAATTTTCTCGCTTAGATCGCTAATGTTCTTACCTTAATTCTAGTACTTGCAAAAATTAAAGATAGGAGGCTGCCCGAGCCTGCCTCATTCATATTCCAGCCCTTTGCCTCGCGGCCTGTAGGTCGTTTTACAACTTCTCCAAGAGCTACTGGGAGAACGTGGGAGCCCCGAAACAAAATATCTGCCTCAATGGTCTTCAATTCGCCGGAAAAGTTACGCGAGAATCGAAAACGGACCCGCTTTTTACCTTCGTGCCTTCAATTTCGCTGCTGATAACTGATGCGCTGGCTTGTAGAGGCGTGAAGGCTAACATGGCACTGGGGCTTGAGCAAGCATATCATAAATTTCTAGCACGATATTACACTACTTTGGGGATCTCTGGGATGAACACTTCGGATTTTGACTTTAAACCCACCACAGAGATATCGGTGACTAGTTCAAAATTCGGCTACAGATTTTCGGCAGTCACTCATGATCGGGAAGGGCGTATGCGAAAAAGTGGAATTGCAAGGGAAATTCGTCTGTTTCGAGAGATAGAAGAGAGACAAATACATGCTAAACGTTCACTAGGGGGACCTTGAGTTTGTGGATTTATAGTATGGGTTCTGTGATATGATGGAAAGTTGGCAGCCTCATCTTATAAGGCATGGAATCATGGAGAACGTGGTGGAAATGTCGTCATGCTTGTATCCCTCCCGGCCTGGGTCCCTTAAGCGGTATTTTCTTCGGTTATGTCTCGAATAATTTCATGATCTCTTTTACTATCTTCTCAGCCAACGATTTCACCCCCCCAGCTGCCTGGGGCAACGTATCCTCATCAGTGAACAAGACCTAACCGTTTCTCCTGTTCCACGTATCTCCTATAACGATCGACACTCTTCTCGCGAAGTCTTTTGCCATAGATTGTCATTGGCAGAAAAGTCAGAAATCCAAGGAAGCTTAGAATAGCAGCAAGAATGAATGTATTCTGGAGACCCATCCCAGTGACCCAAGGCGTGCTCCCATAGTTCACAGCAAAACTCATGGTGTTTCGGATCAAGATGACTGTCACGATAGCTTCACCAGCTATATCGCGGTAGCTGTCGAGCGTGTAGGTGACACTGACAGCGATAGTCATGGAAGATTGGAGCCCTTTAACGAAAATGGCAACGACAATACCGAACCAATGCACATGATGAGCAGCACCGACACCCCACAATAAAAGTGCAAATGGCATAGCAATGCAGGATATCCCAAACAGCCAGAGTCGATGCTCGGCCTCCATGATGCCTCCATTGCGGCGCGCCATTCTCAGTGCCCACCAGTCACCGAGAACACCAGTGTAGAGAGCTGAGATGAAGGAACCAAGTAGTGGCGCAAGATATGTAAGTCCAACCTGGGAGGGCGTGAAATTGTACGGTTTCGCGCTGAGAATGCTAGATGCTGTCGCGTTCATGACATTTGTCCACACCAGTGAGAGCCCAAAGGCAAATCCCGACCATACTACGGCTGGAAGCGAGAAGTACAAAAAGGGGCGTAGGAATATTTGAAAAAGGCGAAATGGGTTCTGTTGTGGCATAAGCGACATCTTTTGGAGAAAGGTTTTCCGGGACTTTCTGGGCTGTGAAATGACTGTTGTTGTTGTTCCTACCGAATTAACTCCTTTTGACTCCGAGTCTACCCCCTTTTCACTCGAGGATTCGATCTCATTGAACGGTTCGTTTGCTAAAATTACTGGAGCCTCGGTCGCGCGATCTGGAACCAGATTTTAGCATAGTTTTGTGTTTTGGCTCCCACATAAACTTGGACTTACTCCAATTGGTTTCTTCCATGAAGAAGAAGTTGAATATCAATGCAAACCCACAGAAAATGGCGCACCAGTAAAAAACCCACTGCCATCCTTGTCCCTGTAGGATAAAACCCATCAAGAAAGGGGCAAGGTAGTTGCTTCCTGCCAGCAAGAAACCGAAGAGGGCCAAATATTTCCCACGCTCATGCTGAAACCAAATGTCGGTAATAGATATCTCACACAGTGACTCAATTGGTGCTCCAAAGAAACCTTGTAGAATCTTGCTTGCAAGATAGTGGCCACTTGTTTTGGTATAAGGCTGCCAGATCATGACCGCCTGAATTGTCTTAGTGGGGGCATGTACAAGAGGTACAACTAATGCTTACTATAGTACCAATTAACGATATCAGAAACACTGGTCGCTTTCCATACTGCAGAGCAATCGGTTGCCAGAAAAGACATCCCCAGCCAAAAAGGAGGAACTGGCTCCAATCAGCAACAAATTCGAAATGTGGCTCTCTTTCTTTTTTGGACATACCATATACCCTGTACCAGCATTAAGTTCGTGAACACTGAGTCCGGTCGCTTTGCTGATTGGAACTAGCACCGAGTATATTGCCGCTGTGGAAATGCCCAACAAGAGGACATATAAACTGGTGCAGACGGTTGAGAGTATCTTTCGTCGGTGAGACCAATTTAATGGATCATCAGGATCATCGGAGGGCGCTGGGACTAGAACGATATCGGGATGGATCCTGGAATGTTTTGCTAGAAATCGATGTTGCTCGTCTATGAGGTAGACTGTGAGGACAGTTAGGTCACCTTCGCGTTGCTGTTGCACCGGGTAAATGTAGAAACTTACCTGTACCCGGAACCGGAAGCTTGTTCTCATCGAGACCTGCAACCCCACGTTCAGACGGCGGAGACTCCATAGCTCGGTAGGATTGCAACAAACACAGAAGCAAGATGGGGAGAATTATCCCGGAAAACCAACTGAAGGAGAGAAGGATATAAGAACAATTGGAGTAGGAATGGCGGATCTATTTACAACACACCTCGCTAAAATATCCCCAACCTGCACCACCAACCATGAGCCATGTCTGACACGGCACGGGAAAGCCAATGCAAGCCACGAAGTGAAGACGGCCAAGGGTCATCCCCCTGTAAGCCACCAGCAGGGTATCCTTTTAGGGGCACATTCCACGTTTAGTGGCGTTTTATGGATTTCCATCATGTTGTCCACGTTGCTTGTTAATCTTGGCCCCCTTGGCAGGACTTCCTACAAGGTACCACTATGTCAGGACTTCCCTAATTGCCATTTCAGTCACTTATCTCTCTGACGGATATGAGCGAATGAGATGGAACACAATTTGGGAAAGCGACAGATCTACATCAAAATCGTAACCTCTACTTCCAAAGTTTATTCTCGCCCACTCTTCCTACCTCACGCAGTCAATGAAAGGCAATCCAGCAGCTTTGCAAATTTCCTCCATTGCCAGAACCACCTTCTCGTCTTCTAGTCTTTTGCCAACTAGTTGCAAACATACTGGTGCCCCAGCTTGTCTTGGTGCACTAAAATGCCTGTGAGTCCACTCATCAATCTCACTTCTCGCATTATAATTCATTTCTTCGCTATCAAGGTCCTCATCGACTCTTGTTACAGGGAATATAGCAGCTGGGTAGTCTAAGAAATTCCACACTGAAGTGTATCCCCAGTACTTAGTCGTACCAATTGGAGGTGCTGCTCCTGGATGAGGGGGACAAAGTATCACATCCATCTCTGGCGCCTTTTTCAACCATTCTAAAAAGCATCAGCTGAGATCAGTTAGCGATTGAGACGCAAGTACCTTGCAAATAGTTTGCGCGGAAGATGTTTCTAGCCATGGTCCAATCCCAGTAACTCTGTATTGACAACGTTTCGACTCCGGGCCCGGAAACTAAGCGGTAATCGGTGAGTTCGTGTATCGGTTCACCGGATTGCCCTAGTGCTTTGATAAAAGCTGCTCCTCCATCAGGGGAGTAGAGTTTCTCCTACAAAAGTATCAAATTCAGATCACGGCACTACTAATAGTAGGATGAGGAAGGGTAAGTGGACCTACCAGAATCTCCACAGCTTCCTTATGCTTGAACGGCTCCCAACAAGAAATCTTGAATCTCGGATTTCCTTTCAGCTTAGCCACCACTTCCGTTAGAGCTCTGGTCATCGCTTTCGATGGTTTTACGACTTCATCATCCCACATAACACCAATATTAAGCGTGGATCCAAATGGATCCTCCAACTTCCGCCAAGGGATTGGAAGCAAGCTTGGATCTCTCTCCCATGGTCTTGTACCTAATACACTTTTCATGAAGATCGAAATACCTTCTCTGAATGGAGTCATTGGGCCAACTGTAGCTGGAACCATTTCACATCCACTGAAGAACACATGGATACCCGCAAGGGGTAGTCGAAAAGCGCTAGGCTTCAGTGTATAGATGCCACAATTCGCCGCTGGTGAACGTACGCTTCCTCCTAGGACTCCGTGTCAGAGTGAACCCAGATGCTTTGAATTACCGAGTATTCTTACCTATATCAGTACCTAAGCCTAATGGGCTAGCGAGCATGGCAAGGAGTGCACCTTCGCCACCAGATGAGCCTCCTGGGGTCAAATCGGAATTATGTGGATTCAATGTTGATCCGTGAATCGGGCTAATAGTCTCGAGCATCATCTAAATCCATTTCATCAGCAACAAACATAAAGTATTGAGTTGGTCCCCCTTTTGATTTTGCTTGAGGGACTTGTACACGAACTTGAAACCCACTGGGATCACAATCGCGAATATGATGGTAGGAAAATGCAAGGAGCACTGGACATACCACGCCCTGGGGCTCTGTTGTTCTCACAAACGGAACCGCACCAAGCGATCGCATCAACGCTAAAATTGACGCATCCTTCGCGGACTTATTGGCCAAAGCAGCAGCAAGTCCTTCCGTTGTCCTCAATCCTTCCCAGGGGATCAAAGCCTTCACACTTATCGGTAAACCATGAAATGGACCAACAGTCTTGTTGTTCTCTTTGAAGAAATCATCAAGCTCGTTCGCTCTTGCAAGAGCTTCTCGGGGAGTCAATTCAAATACACAATTAACCTATTCACGGGTTAGTAATAAGGTAGAATTTGGAGGCGATATCTAGTCCATACGAGTTGCTGAGCCAGTCCAGCTCTTCTCAGAAATGCGTTGGTGACAGCCACTGAGCTTAACCTGCCTGTTGACAACGCAGTCAGCAGTTCACCGATTGACGTTTCGGTGATACCGATTTCTTCTTCTGATAAGAGAGATCTTGGTACGCCCGTTAAGTTCTTAGGTAGGGCATCCCATAATGGCAGCTGAGGGAGGGGTGGATCGAGTCTGGCAATGCCCTCATCTCGATGTTGCTGTGCCGTCCTTACGAGTTGTTCCCAGTTTGACATGGTTACTTCAAACGGTGTTTCCTCCCTTCTGCGGGTAAAATGGACTCCTCTTTAACCACTTTACATGTAATACTCGCACAAACACAAGACAGTGTTGTAGCTGCAACTGTAATTGGTCTCTCCTGGATACTACGTACAATAGCGAGAGTGGGGCACGCGGGGCCGGGTTGAGGAGACGGGGTGGCACTAATCCTTGCAGCGAAGGAGTTTCCACCCTTGTAAATAATGATATGCATGGTGGGCTAAGAACATCAACCACCTGGGGAAACATCCGGGGTGAATGCATGTTGCCCGTGATCTACGGGAATTTAACTTATCTTGTTACCGGGCTGCATTATTGCCTTATGCACCGCACCTTATTGGTAATTGTCTTTGTAATTTACGAGAGAACGAATCGGAAGAGAGTGGCTACGAGATATCTTGAGGCTTGAATTGCGGGATAGTACAAACATCGGCAACTTACAAACAGAGAAACTTTTTCAGGTCTTTCAATAGAGCTCAATGCCTAGTGGTAGCGTGACAGCACACGTGACCCCCCCCCCCCCTTATGCTCTCAGGGCAAGCTCAGGAGCAAATGAAAACCCAAGGTTGATTCAAGGAGTGAATAAAAGTTATATTCAATACTTTTTATATCGCTGCATTTGAAAACTGACAAAGTCCATTCTTCCTTTCCCCTCACTGGCCTACTTGTTTATGACGCCTGCTTATCATGCAAGACACCTAAAACCTGGAATTTTGGTTTTACGTAGTATGCTTTCGCTCACCGAGTACTCTTCGAGACCTGCATCGGCAAGTGGCCTCGCGCAGGGCTTCCACTATCGGCCCGTTCCTAGGGCTCTGCAGTATCCTACTAGGTTGAGGAAACGACAGGCGATTGGTTAAAAGCCAGGAATATCACCTTGTAAAAATATGTGCCGGGAAAGCTTCAAATGGCGCCACGTCACAGAAGCATTTCCCCATGTATCCTAGTCTTCCGGAGGCACAATTTCTCCTGTTTTGGTTTTCTTTTGTACCTTGAATATAGGCGATACCACTTGAATTTCTTTTTGGTTGAGCCCCCCCAGACATTTCACGTTCTACATGCGAAGCTCCTCCCTAAAGCATACTGTTGGAGACACAAGATTTCATAGCGGTTGCATACACGGATGACTGGCAACCCGGATTATCCAATCCCCCAGCCTTCCTTCGAAATTCTCTAAGCTATGTTGGTTTGAATGACAGTGTACAGATCTTTCAGTTCTTGTTCTTCGAATACTGTCTCTTAATTACAACTAGGTTAGGAGTTTTTGTGCCACGGAACCATCGTCCAAAGGCGACCATTCCCTCAAATCTTGAGTACTCCTTGTTTCAGTGTTGCTTTGCTGTGATTTATATAGACGGGAGAGTTGGCTGTGTCCACAAATCGCTCACTCCCACAACTCAAAACTGTCGTCATGTCTAGCAGTCTGTCAGCCGCCCCTTTACCAGACCCCAACGAAAGTTATGTCAGGCAGCTTTACATACTTTGCACTCTCTTTCCCATACTTGCAACCGTTGCTGTTGCTCTGCGGTTCCTTTCCCGACGGCTCAAAAGAATAGAATTTTGGTGGGATGATTGGACATCTCTCCTCTGCCTTGTATGTTTCCCCTTAATCTGTCTGACCGTTGCATTTTTCTGACAAAAGAATCTAGGTATGGATATGGATAGATTTTGCCGCGGTGATGCGATGTAGGTGGCGTTTATTTACAAAGATTTTGGACAGCAAGCTTACAGTATCTCAGCAATTGCCCATGGAAAAGGAAAACATCTTGCATTCCTTAACCCTCATGACAAGACCATGATCAGCTACTGGTCATTTTGGTTCTCGATATTTTATACCGCCATACCTCCAACCATCAAGGTCTCCGCTCTTTTAATGTACAGGCGCATATTCAGAGCTGATAGCTTCAATAAACTCGTCACGGCTATGCTAGTCATTGTTACATGTTGGGGAATCTCGTCTGTTCTCATATCGATTTTTGGCTGCTGGCCAGTCGCAGCATTTTGGACTCACAAGGGAACATGTCTTGACGAACACGCCTGGGTTTTAGCATACGGAATTCCAAACATCGTTTTCGATGTAATCGTCTGGGCTATGCCTATTCCCCGGATTTGGATCTTGAATCTTCCACGGGGCCAGAAGATTACTCTCACAATTATTTTCCTCATCGGACTAACGTAAGTTATTAAGTCTCCACACCTGATTGAAAACTAACGAAGTGAAAAGAGATTGTGCATTGGCCCTAATTCGACTGTCTGGTTCTGCGAACATGCTGGGTCAACCGGATACCTCCTACAGCTGGGCTCCAGCAATGTGGTGGTCAGTTATCCATACATGCCTCGGTGTTGTTGTCATCTGCCTACCTACCATGCGAGTGCTTGTCACGACTGCGAGCAGCCATTTGACCAGCTTGAGGACCACGAGAAATACCTCCAACAACTCCACGGCTTTGACTTCAAAACGCTCAAGGAGCAATTATGTAAATGTCCAGGACGGTGGCATATCTTTGACTGGCGATAACGTGAGCTCTATGCATAGCAATACGATTGCTCTTGCGTTACGAAAGGGGTCATTGCCTACTTCGATTCCGGAATCTGGGATCAATGTTAAGTATGAGTTTACGCTGGAGAATACCTCCAAGGAAAATAGCAGTGTCAGCAAGAAGGAAAGTGTATGAACAAATAACTGGCTTGTATCTAAGGGGGCGAAAGTCATGTGGGGGAGATATGAATCCAAGAACAAGTGTGCGTTTACAATGGAAGCCTTTTTTCATCATTCTAGAATATTTCAAGTTTGGCAACTTCGAACTATAGCATTATCTTAAATGAATACACTAGGATGCCCGTTCCTCAGTTTACGACATCGGGATGCATTTTTGGTGACCACTCTCTACATGTCCTGGAAAAGCGTCCCATTTTAGTCCCGCCTGTAGGTTCGACTAAACCATTTGATAGCACAACAAAATCCCAATTTCAAAAGCCGAAAAGCTGTGTATCCATCTAATGGGTACTTGAGATACATTCAAAATTTATTTCACATTTTTACGACTTTTTCTGAGGGTAGAAAGTCGTTGTTGTGGTACTGTGCACGGGCTCAAAATGGGACGCTTTTCCAGGACACGTAGAGCCACTTAGAAGTATCGCCTTTCTAACTCGCATATTCTACGTGAAGTACCAGAATTTGTTAGACATTGTTCGACTTACAAATTATGCAGAGTAAAAACCCCAGCAACAATATAGCAATTCATTTAGGGCACCTGGTAGCGTAACTTGATCCTGGTTATGGGTAAATTGGCCCGCTTAGCTCGCTTCGCATATCGGGCGTCTCGCACGTACATTTGATGTTGGACACATCGTTGCCTTAAGTCTATACAACCGGCAGTTGAAGACTGCGCCGCAAGTTGGTGACTATGTACTCCAGTGATAGACCAGCTTGACCAAGAGCAGAAGGTGCTTGACTCCTAGAGGCTGGTCTCTCGCCGAAATGCCTGACATGCATTATATCACATTTCCCACCGAAAAAGTTCAAACAAGGTTCAATTTGCATATAGCAAGAATGGAGAAGGATCACTACGCGTATGCAAGTAGAGAATGATTTGATTTTCTTCAACTACCCTGACTCTCTTTCACTAATTCACAAAAAGCCCCCACCTGTCTTTTACAGGATCACTACCTGGTTGTTATTCTACGCTGGCCCCCAGTTCCCCTTGGGATTCGTGCTTTGTTTAAGTGCAGCTAGATCCTCTGCAGTAGGACGAATTCTAGGATCCGTATCCGGCTGACCATCCGGACCCAAGGGGTAAGAGAGGCCCAACTCGGGGTGGACGACTGATTTTTGATCAAAGAGAGAAAATGCGTTCTCTCCAGCCCATGAATCTAGCTTCTCCCAGTCAACACACTCACCGTCGATGTTGAAGTTGGCCCACGGGCGTCGGTAATTGGGCAACCAGTCCCAGGTAAGAAGCGAGATGTCGGCATTACACATAAGTGCTTGTCGGATGTCGTTGATACAATGATCTAAATGCGTCCATTGAGCTGGCTCGTCTGGTATGCCGTAGTAATCACGATATATCATCTGTCTAACGCTTTTCTAGATGAGAAGCAAATCAGTGGGTTGTTCCATCTGGCTATCTTTGGGATGTGGAATACTGACGAGGCAATGAATATGGTGGTGTACTTGAAGTCCAGCTCCATACATTCCTGACCCATCCTGCAGCTTGATTGTGGACCTATTCATCTTGTTTATGGTCTCTTCCGAAATTCTGACATTGGAGTTCTTAAGCAGTTTTCCCCAAGCAGCGTCAATTTCTGGGGTTGGAAAGCCGGTATATTGACTCTTTACGTCATCGTTGTTGTCCAAAGGTCTCAGCTTCCAGGAGATCGCCTCTCTAACAGGCGAAAATATGAAGTCATCATGGCAATTTTTTTGAACAGGTAGCTTTGCCCATGATGCGAGGAAGATACCAGTGTAAAGAGCCAAGAGAAGAAGGTGGAATAGGTAAAAAGGCAACGAAGACCGGGATTGTTTTTTCAAAATCTCGTAATTCTTTTCGCCGATTCTTTGGTCTTCGGAAGCAAGTAGAGAGTCGTAACTATTGCGGGAGCCGGAGGTGAAAGATTCAACCCGCTTCCAAAACATGCTGAAATTGCTTGAATGATGATTTTACAACTGAGAGGGAGGGTGAAATGAATGAATGAGGGAGGGGTTTCAGCGAAATTTGATATTTAAACAAATTATGGGAGACTCCGCCTAGCGGCACAAGATATCAGATGTCCTGGTCCGAATTTATGCTTGGATTTCAAGCACCCTGTCTGGAAAACTCAACACCTTGTACTGCAGCTGTGGTCACTTTGCAGCTGCATATTTTGTATTTGTCAAAATATCAAAAGAGCTCACCGACTCTTACCTGCCTTGTGAATTGTCTTGCATGAAAAGACCTGGTCGGTTTCGGTTCTTGTTGCGTGCCTTTTGTAGCGATCAGCAACTGAGGGGTAGTACGAACCACACTTCTTGGGGTACTCGCACCAATTACATCAATATTCGTCAAGTCTCACGTCCGGTTTTTATCAAGACAAGCATGTATGCGATGTGATAACGCACTTGCTGCCTAGATTGTCTTACAGTCAGGCGACTTCGCCACCGAAGAGATCGGTAGCGCAAAAAAAACAATCGCGCATGCATCATCGCAGTTGCCAATGCGTTGCCGTTATAACTGCTCTGGTGTAGGTGAAGCCTATGCATAATTCTGTACAGTGTAGTTACAGAGTGCAACGAGGTATATAAAGTCAGTCCAATCTCCGCTAAGCTCGCTATCTTCAGGAATTGTACCTTTTTTACCCTTGAACAAAATATATCATTTGAACAAACAATATCCTCGCAATTCTTCAGTTAAAATGCGATTCCGTTCAATTCTCGTTCTCCTCCCTGTTCTTGTGGCCGCGGCTCCTCTGGCCAATGCACTTCCATCAGACAACGCTTTGGCCAAACTAGCCGTCTATGACATTCGAGACAACCTTCCGTTTGATGAAGACCTAGGAAAACGTGCCGACGAAGACCTCGGCAAGCGCTTTGTCGCCGATGAGGATCTAGGGAAACGCGGTAGCTTCATCGCTGATGAAGACTTGGGGAAACGAGCGGATGAGGATCTTGGCAAGCGAGCGGATGAAGATTTGGGAAAGAGAGCTGATGAAGACTTGGGAAAACGTGCCGATGAAGATTTGGGAAAGAGAGCTGATGAAGACTTGGGAAAACGTGCCGATGAAGATTTGGGAAAGAGAGCTGATGAAGACTTGGGAAAACGTGCCGATGAAGACTTGGGAAAGAGAGCTCCTTTGTCTGCAGACGAGGACTTGGACAATTAAATACAACAAGGTGAGTCAGGATCTTGCGTTATCATTGCAATGAGATAAAAATGCTAACTGAAGTTCAGTACTCGATCCAGTCGAACCCTTGGAATAATCTACTGTGAGGTTTGCTGACTGGGACCGTTGCTACATGGGGTCCGATCGAGGTTGTTTGATGAAGTTGATACGAGAGGGTGCCTTGATGTGATTTCAAAGATAGCCTCTGATACTTTGCAATAACTATAAAATCAGGTTGTCTTACAGTTCTCTGTGATGCCAAATCCACCTGCAAAAAGATGACCTACGTGAAACTGCATTTAGCCGATACCCCTGAAGCTTTTGTTTGCTTGAGCCTTAAAGCAGCCACCATTTCTATTCCCTATATATGTTGATCCCCAAACCAACATTTGTGTTTGATTCTCGATTATTCCGCCCATAATCTGCTTCATAAAAAAGACTCGAAGTTGTGAATGCCACTTTGATTATGTCCGAGCTCAAAACTGACCCTGTCGTGGAAGAAATGATGGAAGCGAAAGTAGGGAAATCGCAACCATTAAAGCTGGAAACACCCATTGAGGATGTCCAAAATATCGTGGATTTCGATGGGTGCGATCCTGAGAACCCCCAAAACTGGCCCTACTGGCGAAAATTGACGATTCAGTTACTGGTTGCCTCCATGTTTATGCTTGGGTAAGTTTCGATTCCTGTGCACGAAAAATGAATCCTAACCACTCGCACCAGCAATTTCGGGACCGTAATAATTATACCGGCTGTATCGCAGACACTGCAAGAATTCCGAGTGTCGGAAGAAAGCTATGCAACCATCCTTGTTTCCATCTGGGAGCTGGGGGAGGTTGTTGGACCATTTGTTGTAGGGCCTTTATCAGAGAAGTATGGAAGGCTTCCAGTCTACCACATTGGAAATATTCTTTTCGTGGTTTTTTCGGTAGCGTCTGCGGTCAGCTCGAACATTTCGATGCTTGTCGCATTTCGATTTCTCACAGGCCTTACCACAACCTCGATGACCCTTGGGCCGAGCATTGTAGGTGATTGCTTTCCGCCAGAAGAGCGTGGCAGGTCAATGGCAATAGCAGTTGCAATTCCACAAATTGGTCCATTCGCGGGGCCTGTTATTGGAGGTTACCTGGCGGAGGAATTTGGCTGGCGCTGGTCAATCTGGTTCGTTGTTATATTTGCCGGGCTCATGACACTTCTCTCAGCGTTACTTTTCAAGGAAACCTACAAACCCGTTCTCCTGGAGCGAAAGGCGGTCAGACTTCGAGCGGAAACCGGAAACAAAGCACTCAGATCTAAATACCAAGCTCATTGGGATCAAGAGTCCTTTCTACGATCAGTCACCCGACCAATAATCCTACTTTTCAGCTCACCGATTGTTTTCACCCTATCGTTCTATAACGCTTTGGTGTATGGCCTGTCGTATTTGATTCTCACAACTTTGGCGGGGATCATGCAATCGAAATATGACTTTTCGGAAGGCCAAACCGGTCTCTTGTTTTTTGGGCGAAGTATTGGCAACTTCATCGGCATGCTGTTCTTTGCTCTTACCTCGGACAGATACGTAAAATATATGCGTCAAAAACGGGGAGGGGAAACCAAACCAGAGGATCGACTACCGCACCTGATTTTAGGCGCCGTTTCTATCGTCATTGGCATTCTTATGTATGGATGGACAGTATACTTTAGCTTGGCATGGATTTTACCAATCATTGGAACTGGCGCTGTTGGCTTCAGTATGGTTTTAACTATGCTCCCTGCTCAAAATTACTTGGTTGATGTTTTTGATCTATACGCAGCTTCAGCTATAGCAGCGAGCAACACTTTATCTGCTCTCTTTGGAGCATTATTCCCCCTTTGTGGCCCTCCGTTGTACAGGAGTTTGGGATTGGGTTGGGGAAACTCGGTACTAGCACTTGTTTTTCTTGTCTTTCTACCACTCCTTGTTGTTTTACATCGTTTTGGAGAAAGGATTAGAATGAGCCCGAGATTTAAAGCTATAGGTTAAATACTTCTTTAAATAGTCTAGCAACTTAACTTGTCTAAATTAATTATTCAATTTATTTAAAGTAATAATATAAATAAAATAAAGTTTCTAGATTTCTAAAGATAAGCTTTTCCGTCTCTATAAAAGAACTTTAAGCGCTATATACTTTAGTAATAGATAAAAGAACGTTAATACTTAGATTAAGTAGTAATATATATACCTTCTAACGTGTTTCACAAGCGAGCTGGCCACCCAAGCGAGCTGGCCACTTTTAGACTTTACAATAATCATCAACTTCTAATTAAATTATCTTAACTACATAACGTCTAAATGTCTTCTAACGAAAACAAGATCAACTTAGCTATCTAAGCACTCGAAAACGATGCGTCAATGACCTAACGATGTGCTGCGAAAGCCTATAATGCACCTCGATCTACTATTTCGAACCGACGCGCCGGAATCTAGCCAAGACGCGATTACGAGCCTAATTCGAAGAAACTTACGAAGCTAGAGGAGGAGGTGATAATTAGCTATATATTGGAGCAGGATTCGAGGGGGTTTTCGCCTACAAAGGATATGGTGTGAGATATGGCTAATAATCTACTGAAGGAGCGCGATGGGCAGCCTGTAGGTAGGAACTGGCCGGACAACTTTATTAGGCGTACACCTAAGCTAAAAACTCGATGGAGTCGTTCTTATGATCATCAGCGAGCTTTAACTGAAGATCCGCGGATTATTAGCCCATGGTTTACACTTGTACAGTCATTTAAAGACAAATATAGTATTATGGACGAGGATATATACAGTTCTGACGAGAGTAGCTTTATAATAGGCGTTATATCGTCTTAGCTTGTTATTACAAGTTCAGAGATACGTAGGAGACGTAAAAAGGTTTAGCTAGGCAATCGCGAATAGGTTATAGTTATTCAAGGAGTTAATGTAACAGGCTAGGCAATCCCGCCTTTTATTATGTTTGTAGGTAAAGTGCTTATTTCTTCTTAGTATAAGAACATAGATATACTACATGACTAGGTAATTAATGTCAGTACAAATGTCAGGGCGTGTAGCAAATACTCGTGAATTGAACTACAGTGGCTTCTATGTACAAGAACGAAAGCTAAAGAGAGAAGTACACAAGAAAGCAAGACAGGCATCCTTATAAGGACGTCTGTTCTTAAGCCAAGCAACATGTGAAAACCAAGCGCACAACTAAGCGCATAACCAAGCGTACAACTAAGCGTGCATGTGAAAGTCATACGCGCATGTGAAAGCCATAGTCAGGGTGTGTGAGGAACTTGAATTAAGGGGGTCGGGTAAACTAGGGGCTCGGCAAGCGAGGGGTCTTCGCGGGGCACGGGGCATGCGACAGCAGCCCGACGGCAACCCGTAACCGGATCGAAGCCATTGATACTGTGGATGGTTTCAAGAAGTGTATGGATAGGAATGGGTATTCGAGGGGTTCCGATGTATATAACCAGAAGGGTAGCCCGAGGCACGAGAGGGGCATCGATTATTCTGTATTACAATAGAACACTGGTGGTTCTATCACGTCTGCGTACTCCACTGCTTGTTTATATCCTCACAGGGTGTAACCCCTGACAACAAATGGCTAGATAAATAATAAGCTTAGTGTTATATAGTTAAAGTATTTTAACAAGTATATAAAAGTATAAAGTGTTAGAGGATATAGATTATTAATTATTAATAGTCATGAAAGCTACAACTCGCTTAAATTCTAGTAACTTTATAAAGAGTTTAATATTATTACTCTTTATATACCTCTACATTTATCACATTTATTACAGCTACTTGATGTTAGTTGTTTTTCACTATTAAAGCGAGCATATAGAAATGAGATCTTAGGCTTAGCACGAAATTTTATTAACTATATTACTAAAGAAACCTTCCTCTTAGCTTTTAAAGTAGCTTTTTATAAAGCATTTATAAAGGACAACATATACGTAAGCTTTCGAGGCGCTAGGCTATTCCCACACGACCTAGAAGTTGTGTTATTAAAGCTTAATTTAAAGCTTTATATACTAATACTAATAATACTAGAAGACACTCTATGGACATCTAAAACACTAAGTAACACACGCGAGATAGAGGCTCAATCAACACTTATTCAAGACCAGATCTAAAGACACTAAGACTCATCGCCTAGTTCTACTAGGATAGTGTATAATATAGTATTAATATAGAAAGAAATCATAGATCTTCGCGAGGTAACTCAAGCTATTACTAAGCGTAAGAGTCGTAAAAGAAAATATATTTAGAGTTAAGAGACATTAATAGTAGAGGAGGTAATTAGTTTAATTACTTCTATAGAAAATAGCGATCAGGAGAGTGGTGGAGAGATAAAAAAGAAGGTTTAGGTAGAGAGGCACTGTGAGCGTTATAGTAAAATTAGACACAATTCTCGTACTTGTTAAGTAGAAATAGTAGATACTTAAGATAGTAACGACTCTGAATAATTTTATAGTATCTTATATTATATAATAGCTTGCTCTAGTGTTGAGTAATTTACATTAAAAAACGGGTAGTTTAGAAAAGTAGCTAGCTCGCTTGTGAAACACGTTAATTAAAAAGTTTCGTACTAATTTTCTATAATAAGTACTTACACTAAAATCCTACCGATAAGATCTACCTATAAGCATAACATCCACACTAGCAGCACTAGCTTAGTTATTATAAATCCTAACAAAAACACTTCCATCTCCAAAAAACCCCAATCACGCTAACCCCAAAAAAACTCAACTCCCTCCGAAAATCTCCCACCAGCCCCACATCTCAAAACCTTTGTCAAATCTCCAAATAACATCTCATCCTCCAAGCAAGCAACAGCGGGGAATTGGTTTAGTGGTATAATGTTCCCTTAGCATGGTCTCTCTCCATAGAGCCATACTGATTGGGAGAGGTCGCGAGTTCGATTCTTGCATTCTCCACATGCTCTTCTATATTTTATTTTTTGCACTACCCCCCTTTGAAGGAGGGTTTCTTTTTGTTGTGTAACTGGATGTGGGGTGGTGGGTTGAGAATTACTGAATTTGGTTATGCGGTGCGTGGGTTAAGCGAGATTTTGTGGAAATGTGATCACGACGCTTTGTCATTCTTGAAATCGTTCTCTAGGTTTTAGAGGATAGGGGGAGTAATCTCGGCGCTATCTATAGTGTTGTTCTAGATATAATCTTGATATTGAATATACATAATTAAGTAATATAATATTTAAACGCCTTCGACGCCTACATCCACAGTCACGGTATCCGAAGTGCTTCACCACCTAAACCTAAAGAAAAATTTATACATGTTATTATTACTACCCTGTAAGGCTACTAATCCCTACTTTCTCTCAATCCTCTCTCTCTAGATTTAAAAATCATGAACCCGCGCCTAGAAAATAGAGAAAGCCCCCTTCCATTCTCCTTCATTATCAAGATCGTCAAAAAGCGGTAGGCTCGAAATATTCACGAAAGAGTACGGCACCAGGGGGTGTCACTACTCCGTACGCACGGTCCAAAATCAAGCGAAAACACACCAAAAACCGCCCTCTTGACGACTACATAACTCAACAAATATATAGTATAGCATATTCTAATAACTTGTTAATATATAGAGCTTTATAAAAAGAACAGTTCTCTAACTGATGGTTTAGCTCTAAGTTCAAAACTATATGTTTAATCTAAGACAGTATTTTTTACTAGTAAATTTACTATGAGATATAGATAAAACGTAGTATATGTAGCCTACGTTACTCCAACGTAAGAAAAATTCAAGGAAGTAAAACAACACTATTCAAGTACTGTTAAAACTAAGTTTCTGTTAAATACTTATTAGCGTTGTTATGTAAATAGTAGGAGAAGTTGGTAGATTTTGGTGTGTTTTTGGTTGATTTTGGGCCGTGCGTACGGAGTAGTGACACCCCCTGGTGCGGTATAATTTACAAAGAAGAAATTGAAGTCGATTGAGAAAGTATATAAACTCTCTCGAATACACCCTAGGTTTAAGATAGTAATTGTTCTAAAACACCTCGTCACTTTAGGTTAAGAAGCAGCGACAATATACCGTCCGGTGAGAACATGTACAATGGAAGAAAACCCAAGTAAGCAACCTGGAGGACTAAGCTCTCCTGGAAAGATTTACAAAACTCAAATTTTCGTCTCGTCACAATCACGCAAAATTCACAAACAAATCGCGACTTCTCTAAACACATAAAAACAAGGGATGGTATATACCATGTTTTAGCAAGTTTTAGCACATGGATTCTCTGATACACCTGCCTCAAGACATCGTCCCCCACTCAATCAAGCAAGCGAGTGAAACACTTCGCCTCACCCTCGAGGAACCCCCCGAAATGCTCATACCCCTCTAGTCGCAACTCACACATAACTCATTAATACATTCTCTCCCAAGCCACCCCAAATCTAATGCATGCCCCCCCTTATCCCCCCTTCCCCTTCCTCACCCGTAGCTACAACAAACCCGAAGGGAAAAACGGAAAAAACCAAAGCAAAAACCCCCATCCCAACCAACCCCTCTATAAACGCCAATTCATCCCCCCAAATTCCATGAAAATGCATCAACAACAAACAAGAAGAAGAAAAAAAACGAAAAGGAAGAAAACAACAAGCAACAGCAAAAAGTAGTACTCCAACAAAGAACAGAGGCGTCGCAAAAAGAAGATATTAGGCTGCCCCCCAAATTCATCCTAGAAAGACGCGAATGATGATACTTTTTCGTTCCACTCATCCAACCAGGAAAAAACAAAAAAGAACGAAAAATGAAGGAAACCCACGCTCCCTTTAAATGCAAATGACTTCTCTCACTCCACCCCAGCCGCTCATTACTCTCCCTCGTCAACTTCTTAGAAAGAAGGAGAGGCTCACGACTCCATCTTGAAAAACTCCCCACTCGCATCAAGATCAAACATAGTCGTATGCCCAAAAGTAGGCAGTTGCGTCCCATCCCTCCCAATATAATCCGCCTGCTTCTCCCCACCATTATCGATCGGAACATTAATCGCAGGTTTATTCTCATCCCCCTCAACGATATTCTCCAAGCCCAGCTCCGCCATCTTATCACTGATACTCATATGCTCATCCACCGGATTCGGGAGGTCCGCTCTAGGCGTCGTATTATTAAGAACGCTTTCCAGAATACCACGATCCGACATAGCAGTAGTAGGTCGTAGCGCCTCCTCGCTGACGTTGAATTCTCCACCTGGTCCGTATCCTTCGACTCCATTGGCGATATTTTGATTTCGTTCCAGGAACATGGCCATCCTCTTCATCTCGGTATCCCAGCGCTCAGCGAGGACCCTCACTACTGCATCGACATCTTGGGGCGTTAAATCGCGACTAGGTTGTGGAGGTTTGACGCCGAAAGATGACAAGGTACGGCGAATTGAAGGACGATGCTCGCTTTTCGTCTTGGAGACTTCCTTGCGAGTGTCCTTCATGCTGAGACTGAGACGCTTCATCGAGGCATCTTGCTCTGTGTGCATGAATGGGAATTCCAGGACAGTGTAGTTCGTTGCTAAAGCGTTGACAAGAATAGTGAAGCCCTGGAGGTTAATATCGTTGTGCTCGCAATGGATATGCGTGAGACCCTTATTCTCTTCTAGTACAGACGAGAGAGTATTTGCACCTTCCATTCCGAGATTTTGATACTCAATCCGCAAAATTTTCAAAGTCGTGTTCTCCTTGAGGCCAGTAAGAGCATGATTCAGCCCGATTCCGAAGCGCGTAACTTCCAAGTGAGCCTGTTCTCCAGAAATATCAAGGTCCTCCAGTGTGGTATTCTCAGCAAAGACTAGGCGAAGGGTATCACAAGTCTCTTGGTTCGCATCGTAGGGAAGAGAAGCTTTCGAAAGATCCAGTACTCGAATTGTCGTATTGGTGCGTAGGGATTCAAGAATTTGTCTGAAATGGTCTTCTTTCTCAAATTCGATCATGCGCATAACGAGGTGAGATGGAGTGTGATTCTCTTTTATAGCTTTGGCTATTTCTCCTACACCTCTCTGCAAATTATTGGCACTGACGTAGAGCTGTAACTCGCGTGCTTCACCTGCAGATCTAGCCATAGATCTCAAAAGCAGGGCTACATGTTTTCCATTCAGATTGCATTGTTCCATTTGTAGAACGCGAAGAGAGTTTGACTTTTCGCTCACCAGGTATGTAGCGATTGAGTCGAGGGATTTGTCGTTGATCTGATGCTGTGAGTAAGGAGTATGGGACGAATGCGAAGGTACTTACAGGAATTCCATTCATAATGAGTTCCTCCAGATCCCAGGAAAGCAGAACTTCTGGGGCAAAAAGAGGCTGGTCGCCAGACGTTCTAGTGATTCTAGACAAGTCAAGTTTCCGAATTCGAGAGAAACGACTCATTGAAGAGGAGAATCTATCGAGTTCAATTCGACCAGAATTGTCCGAGATGTTGATGCACTCGAGAGTGGCATTTTGTTTTTCTAAATGGCCCAGCAGTTGAATGATGCCTCGATCGGTAAGACCACAGCGCGAACATTCAATGGCTCTAATTCGAGAAGCTCTTTCGTTGAGAGCAGGAACTATCTATTGGTTAGAAAAGCTGCGTCCGAAAATGGCATTGGACAACATACTCATCTCTTCCAAATCGGTTTCTCCGAGCTCTATCCCACTCAGCACAATCCAGCTAACACTGGTAAGTTTCTTGCCGCATAGCGACAACAAAGCTGCAACGATTTCACAACCTGGATCTTTCTCAATCTCTCGGCCTTCCATATCAAACATATCTGTAGGTCTTCGTTTAGGTAGACTGTTTGTAAAATCTACCCGTCGTAATGTTGATGATTTGAGAGCAAGAGCCTGGACTTCCCTGTAGAGGATAGATCTAGCTTGTGGGTTGATTGAGGGGTGTTTCATGATGGGGACTATTACGAAATTAGCCAAGTATGCGACACAAGGAAAGGGTACTAACCACCATTGCGACTTGTATATGCCACATGATCTGTGCCACAATCATCTGCGATTCCATGCATGCTATGCAAGTCAATATCTTTGAAGGAGATGGAATGGAACGAGTTGTTGTATCGCAATGCTCGCATGATTGATAAAAGCTCGTAAACTGAATATTTTGGTGTGAGTGCAGGAGGGTATAAACGAAACTCAGGGGCATCCTCTACATTCCAATCGACGGAATACTGGATATTTGCTGGATTGCACTAGAGCAAAAGTAAGTTGATGATCCGAACAAACACTTTTGGCATCCACTTACGTTGTATGCCACACAATGAGCCACCAAAGTTCTGTCAAAACCGCCATATTCCTCTTCTTCAGATATGATTATTCCTTCATTCAGTGGGGACTGGTCTCCAAGTCCTTTGAGCAGGAAGCTGCGATCAATCCAGAGAGGTTTGAGATATTGCCATACTCTATTGATGACCACAACAATATCATAGCTAGCAAATGCCGCAAGTTCAAGGACTTTGACGGGCTGTAGTGGCATTCTTTGAATTGTCAGTCTCTGTCTTCGAAAATTGGTTGTATAGCATAGCAAGAAGCATGAATCTTACCGAAAAGCCAGCTCAAACCTATCATCCCCACTTAGCATGTTAATCTGATAGAGTGAAACAATTCCGTGCGTATGTCTGCTATTTTTTGGCACCAAAAGTCTCCCAGAAGAATCGGTGAAGTCGGGCACAGGAATCAGATGCAGACAATTAATGCCAATAACCATGTAAAACACAGTCCCTCCCAATTTCTGCATATCATCAGACGATGAATTCCGCCCATGTTTGACAGCTGGCGATCTCCTAACCACTCGGAAAACTTGAAAATGGTTCGGATCATAATCATGCAGCCCCTCCAGTAACCGAATGAGGTAACGAATAATGCGCTGAGGATATGGTTCCGATTGGAGAAGTCTCGCTTTTTGGGCAGCACCTCTGATAGAGGAAAGCCATAGATCTGCATCCGTAGGGTCGTAAAGCATGAGTTGTATCGAACCAACCCCATGATATTCCTCGTCCAAATATACCACTTCAGTTGTAAAAAATGGCCGGCCGTCTTCTACTCTGTATGCTGTGACAATTTGTGATAGAGATATCCTATTTTCCCCTTCCGCAGAAGCATGCGAATAATTTGATTGAACCTCCTGCAAAGACCCAACCGAGGTATTCGAAGGATGTCGAGTGGACGTGCGACCGTTAAAGGGAGGGATCGATGAGAATGTGTCCGAGGCGCGTTGCTGGCTTTTGAATCGTATCAGATGGGAGTCTGTCAAAACCAAGTATTCCCTCTTCTTCCTGAACATGCCACTCTCTGTCTGAACCTCCCCATGGTATAGAACGTTCTTGTTGTTGGCTGTGCCCGGTTCCAATGTAGGTCCTTCTCCCGCAGGCGATTCTGGCGCCAAATTGGTAAAGTCGTCTACCTCGTCTTCGTCCACATATGTCATCGACTTCTTCCCCAAAGACCCAAATATCGAAGTTGGTCTGCCCTTTTGCAATGTGCGAGGTCGTGTTCTGGGGGAATTCGATCCAATGCTATGGGAAGGACTCTGCGCGCCATCTTGGTTCACTTCGAGACTCAGCGAGGGGCCTATGCTGAAGATCGAAGCCCTCTTTCCCAGTCTCTTCCTTTCCCTCTTCTCTCCTTCCACGTTGCCATCATTGGAAAAGTCGGTGGTGATCTGGCTCAGACTCTGGAGCGAATTCCTAGAAAAGAGGTTGAGGCTTTTACGCCGAATTTTGCTTGCCTCGTCCCGCACGGAAGGCGCCATTTGGACCGTCCGATCGTTTGTGGTGTTTCGCAGCGAGGGTGGAGTGGTCGAAGTTTTACGCTTTGGCGAAAGAATTTACAGAGACATCCGGGTTGCGCTTGCTCTCGAAGAAGTCTCGTTGACTAGGACTGAGTACCCCACGAGAGGGAAACTGATTGGGTATATTTAAATTGGCACAGGAAAACCAAAAGCGTCGTCGTTCGTAGGTCTGCGTCGTGGCTGCTTGGTGGGAGTGAAAGTTGGATCGTGAGAGATTCGAATTGGTCGTTATCGTGATGGGAAGGAGCGTCTCGCGGGAGAATAGTCAATTGCTCAAGGAGGGGGAACAATGGATGGCTAGAAGGTATTTTAGACACAATGAGTACGAGTACCCAGCCGCATAATACCCAGATGTAGTAAAGGCGATGGTCGCAAGGTGGTGTTGGTGGTGGTGGTGAAGTAGTGGGGGGATTAAAGTCGTGGGCGATAGGAAACAGGAGAAGATCAAAGACTCAGCACGACACTCGCTCCATGACAGCAGAATCAGCAGCAGCAGCAGGCGGAGGCGAGAGAGAAGGAACAAAAGCAGTGGTGACAATCCGAATCATGAGATGAAGCTTGTGAAATGGGGTTTGCATTCACTAAAGATACAAATATGGATACCCAGCATGGGAGGTGCTGCGAGGTGCTGCGAGGTGCTTAAAGGTGTGGGAGACGAACCGGGATTTACTGGCTGACGGAGGCCAAGGGTGCTGCATCGATTCCCGTTGTTTCCTCCCCACTGCCGCCATGATTGGTGAGGGCGTCAACAGATCCCGGTACAGAAAAAGCACTTCCAGGGTTGACATGGCTGTGTTGTGGAAGGAAAAAGGATGAACCGACGAACCGTACGAGCGTTCCCTGAGTAGAATACGAACTATTCAAACGCCCCGGCTTCCACAATTATTAATAAAGTAAACAATCAATTATAAACACGCGCGAGAAGAGCTTCCAAATTCTACACACACAGCTGAATTCTAAAGAAATACAAAGACCCTGTCGATCTATTTAATCTGAAGTGTGGTTCGGGTTCCAGGACCCTTCATGTTTCATGTACAGGCGTTGGGTATTTTCGGTTAGTTTCGTTTCGATGATCTCAATATCGTTTCTCACCTTGACGTGCGCGGCTTGCTGTAAACAGGGGGGTTTTGATAGATATGGGCTATTGTTTAATCATCCTCCTATCAGAGATCACAGCTGAATTTCGCTCTTCCCGAGAGCTCCTGGTAAGAACTGCTAGGTTGTTGAGTCCATGTCTCTGACTTCCAGTTCCCGAGCCGTGAGAACGGCCCGTCATACGCGTCATAAGCGCTGAGACTTAAACGGGATAGCTTCTCATGGTGAGATGAAGATATTTGTTGTCGTCGTCGTAAGAATACTTTAGTTAAACACCAGTTCAACCTCGGGTGTCGTCAGTGGATCCAAGTATACCACGATTAATGTTATACAATATTTCGAGACCGGACTTCAGTCCGAATAATCATCGTCTAGATTCTAGCGGATAGTAAAGAAGGAAGGATAACGCCAGGTGCAACTACACTCTTTGATGGTATCTATCAAAAGTTGAGCCCAGAAATCAAAATATTGACAACAAGGGAAGAACTCACCACTCTACCTCTCCAATTCCCCATCATCCTTCTCCTCGCTCTTCTTGCCCTTCATAACAACCGCCGACCCCTTAACAGCATACCCCCCACCAACCCCCTCAATCCAAACATCAAACTTCCTCTGCTCCTCACTCACAAAACCCTTATCCTCCCTTACACAAACATTCATCTCCTCCTCACAATAAAGCGGTGCCAAATTCCTATAATCAAGCCTCAAAACCAAATCCCCCTCCCCCATCTGTCCCCTCAACACAGAAAGCATGAAAACCAAAGAAAGCGGTCCATGAACTAATAAGTGTCTCCTTCCCTCAACCTCTCGACAGTATTGACGATCAAGATGAATACCATGAGCATTAAAAGTGAGAGCCGAGAAGCGAAAGAGCAGCGCTTGAGTAGGTGTAATCGAAACCTTGACATCCGGAACATGAACCGCTACCCCCAAAACAATGAAAAAAGTTAGTAAATCAAATCCCATAATTTGAAAGAACATATACATACGTTTAACAACCCTATCCACCCTCCCAACATCCCTCCTCACCTCCTCCCCACTCTTCTCCCTCATAAACACCAAATTCCTAACCTCCACCACCTTCGGCTCCTCCAACCCCTCCAACCCCTCTAACTCCTCACCCCCCTCACCCTCCCCACACATCCCAACAGCCCTCTCAATACTAACAAAAACCTTCTCACCCCCCCCCTCCCCCTTAGACCTCACATCCAAAATCCTCTCCCTACAAACCGCTCTCCCCCCCCGTACCCCCAATACCCCCCTCCCCCCCCCCCCCCCCCCCCCCC